>JAOWAP010000575.1:6624-21131 GCA_028565235.1 Hypoxylon lenormandii
GCTGCAAGCTTGGATGGCGAACGCTAACATGCGTCGCCGAAGAGCGCGTAGACGTGAACAGCGCGAATACGGTGGCCCGGAAAGAGCGCCAGGCTAAGAGGGCCGAAGTGAAGATCCACGAAACGCAACTCGGTGAGCCGGTGCCTGATGATGTGAAGCAACGGGTCGACAAGCGCATTGTCGACTGGAAGGAGAATCGCAAAGGTCGCAAACAAGTTCACATCACCGAAGTGCGCCCCTGGATAGCTATGGATCACCGGCGCTACCTGTGGGCCGAAGACAAGAATGGCGAAATTGTCGGCCTTGTCATCTTGCACCGCCTCTCGCCCCAACACGGCTACCAAATCAAATTCGCGCTGGATTTCCCCGGATCGCCATCTGGCAGTATCGAGGCCCTTATCTCTCGCGCTATCTCGAGCTTGACATCTTCAGGGGTCAACAGCGTGACCTTCGGTGCTGGCGCCATGGACGAGCTACTCATCGGCTGCAACCTGAACGGCGTCAAGGCCAAGCTGCTACGCCGCACCTATAAGACGGTCGCCCAACAACTTCGACTGGTCGCCAAGAGCGAGTTCAGAGAGAAGTTCGGTGCGAAGCAAGATCCGGTCTACATCTGCTATCCATTCATGGGCCTGGGGGTCTCAGGGTGCAGAACGTTGATCAGATTTTTCGAGGACGAGATGTAAACGTTCTCTCGTGTGCAATTTACTGTTTTTAAAACTTCTTATCTCTTTTGTATTTGTTACGACATAGCACAGCCTGGCGTGGCCATCTTTTGGATTCAATATGTTTAGGGTAAATGATCTTTTGACGCAGTTATGAGGAGTGTTTAAACCGATACCCGTTGCTAGTAAAAAATACATGTTTTTGGACAAGTTAGACATAACAAACAAAAAACAAGCCCCCTATTGAAATACATTTACCAATCAGACGAGACTGAAAGTGACTGTCAAGGCTACCTATGAGATCCCTTATTTCAGATGCTATCTCAGCTAGCTCAGCTGTGTCTTCCCAGCGGGAGACCCGGGCTGCCGGGATGCACGGCGCCACGCACATAATCCCGCACATCAATTCGCCTCAAAAGGGATGTGATATACGACAAGGTTGTTCTATTGATCGAGATTCGAAAGCTGTAGTTTTGCCCCCCTTTTTAGCTATGCACTCCAGACCTCCCCAGATAGGCAGAGTAGCGTGTTAAGATACCCACTATTTCCGCGCCCAGGCTCTACAAGACGCACGGAGTTGGCACCACCAACATGCCATTCTCGCCAGAGTAATTTATATGTCTCACGATGTGTCGTGAATAATATAGTCATTGTCGTTATTGTTTGCTTCTGAAGGTAGCCTCAAAGGGTATAGAGTCTTTCTCCTGCTGTCCTGCTCATGGGAGGGTCGTAGTAGGTGCTCTCACACCGGTCAGTTGTGGCTAGTGGCGGATCTATATTTCTCGTGGCAATGGAAAAGGACGGACTGTGTTGACATATGGAAGGTAAGTGGCGATGTGTCTGCTGGTTCGGTAATGTTCAGATGAGACTAAACCAAGGGGGGTGATGGGTGAAGACTGGTATATGGGTGTGTCGCAAGGCCTTATCGGTGTCTATTCCAAGATACCTAGTCGGCGAAGAGAATGTCGGGTCCAATCGCACGGCCGCGAGTGGCTTGAAGATGATATTTCACATGGACCGGCATCCATCCAAACCACATTCGTGATAGATAGTCAGCAGACCTCTCGATAGAGGTAAGGTCTGAATTATGGTCACTGGATACCTAGGGTTGTTACAAGAGCTATTCGAGATTTTCTTAGTTTCAACCGCTCAAGACTTTGAAACATTGAGTACCTTTTATAATAAGCATGTTCTCAGAAACCCTCAACCTAAACACAATAAAGGGGGCTCGATATCCATAGTATTATTAGGGGGGTCAAGTCGATGGAGCCCCTATTGAGAACGTCACGTGTAAAGAATTTAGATGGAGGTAGATAGAGGTATACTTGAAATAATAATAAGCGCGTTAAGTGTGATGGTGAGTTACACTCGAAATCCGTATAGTGCTCCGGGGTACGACCCTCTCAATCTCGTATAAATCCGGTGCAAGTTTAGGCTGCATCCGGACCCTGGCTCCGTCACCCAATCCTGGCATCGGCACCGTCTCCAACGTTCCATGGGACCGGGGTAAGCTCATCCCCGCCTATACAGGCGGCTCGGGAGAATTATGAGCACCAAAACCGAATCACTCGGGGCCGGGTTAAACCGAACTAAATCTTCTCATATCTACCTCCACGACGACGGTATCGCCAACCTCCTTTTTCATTAGCAGTTCATCCTAAGCAAGCCCCTTTGAACGCCATGGGCTTTCTCAGCTTTCTGGTTACAGCGTGTCTGTCGGCCCTCATCCCAGGCGCTTCGGCTCTCCTCGCATTCCCTGGGGCCGAGGGGTTTGGCAGGAACGCCGTTGGTGGGAGGACAGGCTCTGTTTACCACGTAACTAACTTGAAGTAAGTGTGAAAGTGCATTTTCATAAAAGCCACCTTCTAACAAGCGGTGTAGCGACTCGGGGACAGGATCTTTCCGCGATGCCGTGTCGGCATCAAATCGTATCGTGGTCTTCGATGTTGGCGGAACCATTCAAATCAAGACACGGATTGCGGTCTCGAAAAATATTTACATTGCTGGACAGACAGCTCCAGGTGATGTATGTCCTTTAGGCACTTGAAACTGATCACACGTATTTCTCGTAAATTCTGATTGTTCAATGCAAGGGAATCACGGTCTACGGAAATGGCATGTCATTTTCCAACTCCAATGACTCCATTGTGCGCTACATCCGATTCCGCATGGGAAAGGGGGGTGATTCTGGTAAAGGTGGGTCCTCATTCGCTCGTATAGACATTATGGACTCGGCTCACAGATTGGAATGGACTGGCAGACGGTATCACCATTGCTGAAGGGAGCAACATGATATTCGATCATGTATCAGCGGCCTGGGGTCGGGATGAAACCTTCTCCATCAACGGCGAGGTCCATAACGTGACTATCCAGAACACGATCATCGGACAGGGATTAGAGACCCATAGTTGCGGTGGACTTATGCAGTCGGACTACGGTATAAGTCTCTTTAGAAACTTGTACATCGACAACAAGACGAGAAACCCCAAGGTTAAGGGCATGAATGACTTCCAAAACAATGTAAGTTTATCAATTATGACTCTGTGCGTTCCTGGAGCGTGCTAATCGGCTGATGTTCCTAAGGTCGTCTACAACTGGGGTGGAGGTGGTGCCTACATCGCTGGCGACAGCGCGGGCCAGAGCTACGCTAACATCGTCAACAACTACTTCATCTCTGGACCGAGCTCGAGTGTGGCTGCTTTCACACGGGGAAACGCCAACTTTCACGGATGTAAGTACAGTACGTAGGACTTGTACGAATAAGAGGCTTATATTTTACGAGACGTATCGGAGAATTATTACGACAGCAACAACGACGGCACCCTCAATGGCTCTCCCCTGTGTGTCCAGACTTCTTGCTACAGTGAAATGGACATACAGCAGACAGCCTTCGATTATCCCGGCCCGGAAAACTTAATGAACGCCCCCGACGCCGTGACTTATGTCCTCAACAACGTCGGCGCCAGCATCCCGGCACGCGATGCGGTAGACGACGGCTTGGTCGCCGAAGTGCGGAGCTTCGGCACGAAGGGGGAGCTGATAAGCGACGAGAATGCGAGCTCCATTGACAGTGGAACGAGCAAGGCCGCACTGACGGATACAGATGGCGATGGGATTCCCGATGCGTGGGAGGATGCACACGGGCTGGACTCCGGCGGCGCGAGTGACGCGATGAAAATCAGCAGCTCAGGGTATGCGAACATCGAAGTGTACCTTAATTCACTTGTGCCCTCCTCATAAGCAACCTAAAGCTATAAGACGGTCGAAAAATACCAGATTTCGAATGAAGTGGGGATCTTTCATATAGGCGCCCAATTCCCCCTTTATATAACATATGATTGGTAACTGCTCCTGGCCTTAGTGACATCTATCCTTCGGACTACTCATCTAGAAATGCTGGCGAATTTAGACGCTCCACAACATCCGCTGCCGATAAGCGCTTGTCTGGTTCGAATGCCAACATATCACGAAGAAGCTTGACGAACTCCTCCCGCTGAGAAGCAGTGAGATGGGGGGCTTCTGTGGAGAGCCGACTGAGAATCGATTTCTCGGGAGGTTTATCTTCGAACCAATGCGCCGGTTCTGTCGTGATCTGCTCTGCTCCCGGTTCCCTATAGCCGTATCTCTCGTAATTAAAGCGTCCCATCCAATGTTGAGGCAATGGACCGAGGTACAACACAGCATTACTGACCAGGACTTCAAAGACCTCGAAGAATGTGAGGAAGATGAAGGCCTTGCAGTGGACCTTCCACAGAACGCAGGCCAGGTGCCAGATGTCACTTTTGGGGGAGGGCAGATAGCCAAAGCAGAGTTCCGGGGGGAAGAAGTCGATAGGAGCCCCAAGGGATTGGGGCGGCTGATTCGCAAAGAAGGCTTGCCCGAAATCGACAATCCGAGCTCGCGCAAGTGAAGAATAGTCCAGGCCCGAGAGAGCAGCCCTTTCGACTCGTCGTTTCGGTAAATGTTGTGAGTATGGTGGAACACGCGATGAGGGCCTGTGAGGCAGATTGACACGCTCTGTCCTGATGGGCCCCAAGAGTTCAAGTAACTGATCCAGGGACATGGACTGAATATCTGGAATCTCAAACACTACATTAGACGCGGTAAGATCTGGAATTTCAATATGTTAGTTAAGTTGAAGTAATCAATGGAGTTTAATGGGTATGGAGCTTACCTCCATGGCAAATTCCGTGATCATGGAGATATGCCATGGCACTGGCAATTTGTTGGCAAACCTGAAGCCGTACGGGCGCCGGTAATGCATCGAGAACCTTGAAATCCTGGAGACTTGGTCCGAGAACAGGGAACAGGAGACACTGATGGGTGCCGTTAGGGCTAGTGACTTTAAAGGAGTCGTACAGGGTCACCACGTTAGGATGCCCTAGACCGTCCACACATCCGAGATGTCGGAGGATGCGTAGTTCATTGGCGTCAGTAACGTCGGCGCGAAGGATTTTCAAGGCGAAATGAGAAGACACGGGCCCGCGGGAGCGTACCAGCCAGACTGTCGAGAAACCTCCATGCCCAAGCTTGTGCACGACTTCGTACTGGCAGTTGTCGCTGCCTATCACGTCGCCGATATCGACAGGGAGCAAACCACCAGGCCCGTACATCCGAACCTCCTCCACATGTTCGATACGATTAGAGGGGGGTGGCCTTTGCATTTTAATTATGGTAAAGAAGGATACTGGCTACGCTTCAATTCTGCGAATGCCATTGTACTGAGTTTACCATGTGCTGGAGGTGGTCGGGTCAAAGAGATACCTGCTAATCCGAAATAGGTAGCCTAGAGAACCAACTGCAGCATTATATTAGAGCCGCCTACGACGTCTTAGCGACTACCGATGGAATGGAATGCTACCCTACCTTTCCGCGCGATAATGCAGCATTGCTTCTAAGTGGCCAATCACATACATACCTCTGAAAATTGGTGATCCGGCTTCCTCCATTGTCTTATTCTGATGCAGATAACGACTAGCAAAGGAAGGAGAAATGAAGCGCCTGTCACGATGTAAGACCAAGCGATGCAGAAAAAACGATAATAACATTGCGAGAGTTCTCAGCCTAACTGCCGAGAACTCCGAATATACATACACACTGAGGCTCTTTCTGCTCGTGTCTCTGAGCCAACCGGCCTAACACACGCTATCCAGAGCGCTAGGAGCCAAACGGCATCCTTCCGGGAAATGCTTCCACCTATAGTCTCCAGCTCCAGTAGCAAGGCTTTCAGTAGCACTCAGCTAGATTATACTGCGCAATCGTTTTGATGGCACTGCCGAAAACCAGCAAGCACTGGATAATTGCAGCCGGTAGTCTCCAGATGGAGCTCCCACATTCTTCGCACAGCAGAACCCACAAACTGTAGAGGGCTATCGAAAAGAAGTGATAGCATAGAATGAAAGGGCTAAGATAGACACCGCCCATTAGCCCCGGCAGCTCTTCGACGTACTTGCTGCCGTGTTTGATGTACTTCATGAAGCCTCGTTGGAGCACTTGCAGTGATGGATCTAAGCAGTGTAAGGTCAATGTGGGAATCTAGTTGTGTGTAAAGACCAGCTTACCATCTGCGACGAATAAACAGTATGAAGCCTGAGCTAAGATATTCAAGCTTGCATTTCTTGCTCTACATTTCCGATAAAATTCTTGCATCTGTCTCTGAACTGCGACTGTGTCGTTGAATGAAGGCACCTTCTGTGGACTTAGCAATTGGCTAAGCAGCACAACGTCGTTCAGAGCCACTGTCATTCCGCCTCCCGTTAGGGGGTACTGCACATTTTCGGCATCCCCTAGAATGGCTGCACCTAGATGTCGATTCTCGGATTTCTTAGATGGAGGCAGCCAACTGCTACACATCTTTCGTAGTCTGCCGGTCGCTAAAGCTCTCTCCGCAGCCGGACGCACGGTACTCGGCAGGGTTGGAACAACACGAGTCCGGATGTACTTCTCGATTCCGCCATTTTTGGAGTATAGCTCCCAGACGGTTTCGGGAATATCAAACAGGATACGAGTCTCTCGCTTGCCGATCTGGTATATCAGCACCGGGCCACCGTTGCCTATGACCCCTAACGCGAGCGAGGTACTGCCTAAATCAGCATCGACAAGTTCTAAGCCCCAAGACCTCAAACCCGCGGTATCAGAATCATCAATCAGTTTTGCCCGGAAGTCAGAAGCATATCCGTCTGCAACTATGGTGAGCGGGGCGTGGTAAGTAACGGGGTACCCGATATGGCCGAGACACCGCACTTGCCCGATATGGTTGAGACACCGCACTCCGACGACTCTTTTCGGACATTCAGACCATAGCAGGTCGCTTGCCGTCGTCTGGACGACCTTAACATGCTGCTCTCTCTTTGCTGCCTCTCTCAATTTCATCACAAATCTGCCATGGTCGAAGCTTCGTCCTTCAGGCCTTTGAAGATCTTCTCGCTCGCACGAGTTCTTGTTGGGGACCGAAACTGGAGGATACAGGAACGTGGTCACTTCGCCGTGATAGTAAACTCAATAGCCTTTCACCGGGTGCGCATCAATGCTTTCGAGACAGTATTCAAGACCCAGGTGGGATAGAGCAGCCACGCCTCCGGGATGCAGGAGCTCGCCAACCATCATGTTGGGTTCTTTGAGATCGCGTTCAATCAGTAAGACTCTTCGGCCCTGGCGTGCAAGAGTAATGGCTAAGATGCATCCAAGAGCGCCAGCGCCGATGATCAGGACATCTTGTTCGCAGTGTCCTAATGTGGGCGCCTCAGCGCAATCCTTTGACGAAGCAGATGATGGCTGCATAACGAGTTTTAGGAACCTGTGAGATGATGAAGAAGTGCATCTTGCTTCGCACAAATTGATTGAATAACATGAGAAAATTTTAACCAAACAACAATGTCAGCGAAGAGGAGAATGCTACAGTAATGTGTGACGAGGTTATGCTTGTTGTTTGATGTCAAAGTCACCAATTGATGTCAAAGTCACTGTCAAAGTCACCAACAACCAACAAATCTAGCGCCCCATTCGTACCCCACCATATCTTAGCAAAGGTGGGGCACTATACGTGACGCTCTACTTAGGCTAGCTTACGCAATTTTCTTTCAATTCCCCCTCGTCAGGAAGTCCACTTCCTCGACATTTGCAAGATCCGCCCCTTGGTGGTGTAGTTGGTTATCGCGTTCGGCTGTAATTGTCAAGATTGTTACCGAAATGTCGCCGGTTCGATTCCGGCCCGAGGGATCATTTACTTTTGCTTTTTTATGACCTTTTCCCCCCCTTTTAATCATTTCTATCACTACCTTATCTTATGGGATCTTTGCAGTACAATGACCAATATTCCATCATTGAGTAGTTTTTCTATTAATTTTGACGCACTAGGTGCTTTCCTATGACTATGACCGTGACCAGAACAACTAATGCATACAGCCAACGTGTTGGTCATACTTTACAAGCACTCGACCTCGTCCACGTTTAATATAATGTAATAAATAATAGTGTCGTTGTGTCTTTACATCAGAAAAGATACCCACCCCCGTCCCGCTTCTCTGTAGTCTTGGATCACAAAGATTCGTGGTATCATCCTCAAGCATTCTCAGAAAGGGGTCTCTGCGCATCGCCGATATACTTTTACTTGTTGCTGATTGGCTTTTAAGGCTAAGTCATATGTTGGCGTAGGTAGTGCATGTATTGTTAGCAAACATTTCGTCGAGCCTGCCCAGTTCAGTTATCGAGTAGACCAACATATGAACGAGGAGCATTTAAAATTTGAGCATTCTTCCTAGTTTAAGCATTTTTAAATATCTAATAGCATCGAGCAGTGTCACTCGTATGGCAGTTTACATTTTTGCTAAGTGTGTCTCGCTAGGGTCCGATTCGCAATACACACAGAGGAGGGCTAAGCTGTTTAGTCGTGTCTCTATCCTCACAAGTCTGATAACGTTTAGGTTGTGTAAAAGATTAACGAGTAACTATTTTCCTTAGCATATACCTTCTAATCCTAACAATTGAAGGACCAAGTCAATGATAATATTGCCCCATTCCTAGGATACCCAATAAATATCTCACCTGCCGATTTTAACGTCCAGGCAAAGGAAAGCATGGAAAACTCCTCTCGATCCCGATACTGTTCCAAGTAGCCATCCCATTTCATTCGTTCCAAAAACCCGCCCCTCTGCCTTGGTGGCAGGCCAGTCTCTACCCCATACAGAAAAGCTATAAAAAGATTTGGTATCACACTGTCTCCCTCACGTCCTGCTCAAGGGGCTGGAGCCCATCGGTGCATGTTCCGAAGTCTGATCCCTTGTCTCCTGTCCATGTTCTCGGTCGTCTTTGGACGTAGGCGGGTTGCCCATATCCTTGAAGACGCCCTTTAGCCGCTGCCGCATCGACCGCTTCTGCTTCGTCTCGGTCTGGCTCTTCTCCTGGTCGTAGGAGTAGGTGGTCGATTCCGAGTACGTCGAGGCTGACGACGGCTTGACGTGTGATTCTGTCTGCGGCTGGGATTGTGCTTTCGACGCTTGGTGTGCGGCTGCCCGTTGCTTCTGCTCTTGGTGGTGTGGCCAGACGAGCGCTGGGTTTGTGATCGCCAGAGACGGCGAGAAGGAGGCCGCGGTGGTGTGGTAGCAGTTTCGACACATTGTCACGTCGGAAGGAAAGTTACTTGGTTTGTAAATTTGTATTAAGGTAGGTATGCAACGGATGGGTTGAAACAAGTGACTTGTAGAAACAACTAGTAGACTTAATGCTTGTTGCAGTAATAATGGTGTTGATGCTTTCGGCAAGGTATTTCTTAACTTGAGAAGAGAGGCATCTGCTTTATAGACACCGTTATGACTAACAGTCAAGCAATTGGGGTTGGTGACACACTTCTTACTAGACAGACAACTACAGGGCGGTGCAGACAAACTGGATATTCCTGGCCGAACAAAGATATTACCTACAAGGGTAACACGTTCATAGTGGGTGTATTCAGCGTGTACATGGTATGAGTCGAACTTCCCATCCCGAAGGAGAGCTCACCAGCAACGGTGGTGGTGGGGTCGGATATGTCCCTAAAGGGGTTAGAATAGGGTGAAATGCTAGGGATGGCTTAGCCAATTGACGAATCAAGATGATTCTTGGCAAAGAAAGACCATTGTCATCAGTAAGCCGAAGCCGAAGCTTCAAGCCGAAGCCCATCGGCTGCCATCGCGATATGTGACGACATGTCGGATTGTAAGAAAAATACGTTGCCTTGTGTGACGATGGCGCAACACTACATTTGCTGACTGCATGAAGAATACCTTGCACCGCCAGTCCTTGGGGATATCAATAAGCTCCTGACAGTTGCAGGTGGCACATACGGCGAGCCTTACACCTCCTTGCTCAGCCTAGGTCAGCCTAGAAAGGCTGATTAGGGTCGTCTCTAGACTTGCAATTCGGCAGCCTATGGTCTTACGTCGATGCGTTCAGTCTTCACACTACTCTAGGCTGCCGCTCATTATCGGTCGATACACCGTCCATGGACCATGGCTGTGCCAATCGAAAGGTCATTAGATCCTATTAAGTCCAATGCTTGTTCGACGGCGCCTTGCGAGATCGGATTGGCGCCAAACTTGGACACGTACGGGGTCGAATTGACGCGTCCCGCATTGTTGGTGACAGCACCTAGTCTGGCGTAGATGACAGGCGTCGGGGCCCCGTTGTAATGTCTCTACACGTTCGAGCCGAGACATTGGGGGCCATTTTCCCATTCGGCCGGGTGACTCAACTCCAACTCCGGCCCCGCTACCGGCAGCAGCCGAGACTAGACGGGGTCCCTTGAGGATCTACTATGTATCCCGACAACTATTTAGCAGCCTAATATAGTACTTGTAAGCTTCTCGTCTCGAATTTCCTCTTTGTGCTCTAGTCGCGTCCAGCTGTCTGCTTGTGCCGCGAGTTTCCATTTGCGGAGACGCCAATGAAGTGTGTGTCCTCAAGGTACTCGCCCTTTGACGATGTCGGTCCACTTTAGCCATGTAATTAGGTAATTCCGATAAACGGCTCCGGTTGCTTTTTGTTTCTCCAACCACTTTATACAGTCATACGCCAGGGCTGAAAAGGTCATAATCAACGATTCTAACATGTAGACATGAAGTCCTAGTAGCTCACCGCCTAACAATTCCCCGCGAATTATGAGGAGACGTTACTAATACTGCTTGTATCATGACTTCGAATCTTCGAGCTAGGAGACTCGATTATTCTACTCTATTCCCAAACTTGATGCGATAATTGTCAACTAAATTACCCTCTTTAACGGCCATACGAACCTAGATGGGAAGATTAGGACTAAAAGTCTTCCTAGTCACTCCTTCACTATTGGTAATCCCTAGGAGCGAACTACCAGAGGGTTTCACAGTTGTGCTAATCGAAGAACAAAGTGTCTAATGAAGCTAGACTCTCTTCAGAAAACCAAGCAAGAATGCTCAAAGAGGAATTTACTTCCTCGAGTAAACCAGAGTTAATCCCGTCGAGTCGAATTATCACAACAAGGTAGGGCTCCCTTAGATGTTGGCATATAAATACCATGTTTCATATTATAAAACAACGCTGTTAGCTACATGCGCAATGATCGCTATGCGATGCCGCGAGAATTGGCGAAGGGTCGTCTCTCTTGATGCCACTCAAAGGGCCAGTGACGAAAACAAATAAAGTCAAAGACATCGCCGTACGGGACCATGGAAGATTCTATAAGGCCCCCCAAACCGGAGCGGGAAGATCACGCCAAGTCTTCCCCTGCTCAACATGCGTATCGCCAACCTCATCCAGTATACCATCCAACCCAAACCCACTGGTCAGCTTCTCATGCAAACCAAGCATCCTCATCTTCTTCCTCATCGTCATCCCACGTCTCATTCGTTCCCAATATCATGCGTCGAACAACGATGTGCATCTTGGGCAGAGTGCGCTTCTTGGACCCGACCAGTTCCCTAAACCGGCTTATGAGGCCTTGCTTCAAGCTCGGCTCGCTGCCCTCCGCACCCGTCTCGTAGTCCGCCAATTCCATAAGTCCAAGTTGGCCGATTTTGATAGCCAAGTTTTGCCACTGTTGGTCGTCGCTAAACTGGGCCCACAGGAACCACGATCCGTGCCGCAACACACTCTCCTCAAATACAGTTGCTCTCTCCTGTATCGCGGGATCCGAGTCAACCCAATCCTTTCGCTCTCGGAGGAAGATTGCCGACAGCGTGTTGACGAGATAGTACATGATAGCAACGTCTTCGAGAGGCAGGCTCTGGATGTACTCGCGCTGGTACGGGCGCGCACGAGGGTTGTTGATAGGATTCATGAGGCGGTATCCCATAACTTCGTTGCCTTTCTCGTAGAAGAGAGTCTTCAGCGGGCCGTACGTTTCCTCTCGCACCGTCGTGCCGGGCTTATTCACGGCGACATCCGCGATCTGGTCGCAGAGCCAAATGCTCCGTTTGAGGAGGGAACGTAGAAGTTCCTGTTGTGCGTCCTTCACTTGCGTGAGTCCGGGAGGGCAGGCCACATTGACGAAGGAGGGGTGTTGCAAGATCTGGTTGATGCGATCATCTCTTCTCTCGAGTTCGCTAACCATCTTGAAAGTTCCAAATCCAAAGTTACGGCGTAGGAATAACTCGGACGAAAGCACACTGCCACTCGGTGGGACGCAAAATCTTGCAATGTGAGCAAGGGAGATTGATAGCTCATAGTTGCTGATGATGTTTGCGAATGTCTGCGTTAAGAGTTAGTTGGTTTACACCGGAGGCCTTCGTAGAGGAATACCTTATTGACTAGCTTCAGCTTCAATATCGACTTGACATCCATGCGTTCAACGATAGCAAGAACGTGCTCGACACAGAGGGACACCATTGTGTTGGCGCTGAAGAGCAGCGAAGCTCCAAGGTAAGGCAAGGGAAGTTGATTTAAGTACAGGATCCGAAGAGATTTGGCGATGCCGAGGACTCTTGACGAGAAAAATCAAACCAAGCTGAGAGACGTGGTTATGGATAACTTTCTAACATGTGTCGAAGGTATCCAGTGGTAGAGAAATCTCGGAAGATCTGATGGAAGACAGAATAGTACCGGCCTATTCATATAAAGACAAAGCTGCTGCGGGAGGATAACCAGATCGCTAGCAAAAAGGTGAAATTAGATGGACATTAATTTCTGTTTGGATGTCAGAGAATTGGGAATTGGTTGCGGTCGTGGTCTTTGCGACAAATGACTGCGAAGGATATGAGTGAGTTTGATCGCGTGTGCGCCAGTTGGTCAGTGCACCTTGATGGCTACCTTAGGCGCACAATAGGTAGCTGTACCTGAGAAAAAAAAAAGCCATCAAGGTAAGATGTCGTCACTTGAATTGACACTGTCCATCGTATTCCGGTTGCGGGCTCTAACTGGGCAACCATAGCACGAGTCGTCGACAAAGTGTTGGTTTCCTAGGCTCGAGGCACGGACCGTAACCGTGACAGAGGCAAGTGAACAGGAACCGCCCTCACCCTCACACCCTCACGCGTTCGTGCTTAGTCAATTGGCTATGACTAAGTTTGAACTTCTTTAAGTGCATGTGGTTATGGTCATTAGTAGGGTAGATTAGACTGCCCCAAGGTTTCTGAACCACATGTGCATTATCCTGACCCTTCATATACTTTGATATCATCCAATCTAATGTCTGGAGACTGGCTGTAGTCTATGTTTTGACACCGAAACGGATGCTTGATGTTGAATAGATCAAGGTACTACACCCCGTCATGTAAGTACCTACATTACTATATGTAAAACTATTAGTTGACGATTTGCAGACTCGGTATATCATACATGGAAATGGGCAGTGGTGTCGAGACGCCGAATATAAGGAAGATGGTAACGACTACATACCTGATTTTACGTACCTACCTTACGAACTTGAAGCTAGGATACCTCGATTAGAACTTAGCTTACCTATTAAGCTTCTTTCCATGCTTATATTGACTTGGACTGGGCTTCCCGCCTAACCTTAGCTGGTTACCAGTGGTGATATTGAACCGTGGGGCAGTAGTGCGGCAAGACTACCCCCAACCATATTTTACTAATTTCATAAATAGGCCAAGAACCCATATATCGTTGTGGAAGGTCAAATAGAGCAACTCTGGCAAAGACCTGTCGTTACTGATGGGCTTGAGGGTAGTATATCTTAAGTGCCTAGGTAGGTTTACTAGAAATGCAGGAAATCTTGGTATTTCTTAAAAGTTGGGGGAGCACTTTCTGTCAATAGTGACAGACTTCTAGCGTAAGATTCTACCTACATATATATACTCGTTAGCATGGACCCTAGTATCAAGGGCCACGGAAAGAAAGAAGGGGGGGAAACCTTTGACGCTCGTGCTGGCTCTTGGCCTTCTCTGGCCGTGCTGAAAATACGCCCCTATTCAGAATTTCCCACAAGATTCGATTAATGACTCAATGGTAACATAACACTACGGCGAGTTAAAATATTGGAATTTGCTGCGCGTAACCGTAAGCAGCCTTATTGTCCGTCTTGTCACATATCCCAGGTCGTACCAGTTCATCGGGAACGGATGCAGCTTGCCGAAGGGGACACGGGTGGCGGAGGAAGGGTTCATTTATATTGGGGGGGAAGTTGCCAATTTCACGGAATAATCGAATTGTTGACTGCTAGGATTGTGACTGGAGGAAGCATTGCCCTGGACACTTTTATATATTCTTACCCCAGATCTGCATTACCGCGGCGAGGTGCCGCAAGAGCGCAAGAGGTCTGGAAGCCAAAGTCTGACTAGGCCCCCTTTCCCCTGGCACCTTGCAGATGAAATAAAAAACACCATTGACTTGTTTTCGAAAATAGCTAGACTGTATTAGGAAATTATGTCAAATATTCCC
>JAOWAP010000590.1:0-21093 GCA_028565235.1 Hypoxylon lenormandii
CTGTTCGTGCCGATCTGGGTGGCGCGCAAGGTACGCGAGTCGCGCGAGAAGCGCCGCGGCGGCGGCGGAGAAGATAGAGAGCAGCAGCAGCTCAGTCGCGAGGTTTTTGATAGGATGGCGATGTATGCGAAGCTAGAGGAGGAAGGGGAGGCAGAAAGGAGGCGGTGGGGGGATGTTGCGGGTGTTCGGGATGTTAGAGGTGTAGGGGATGTCAGAGGTAATGGCGGGTTTAGGTATCTGGATGCTAGAGATATGCGACGGGGCGGAGGGGCTGCGCTGTCGCCTTTGACGCCGCTGAATAGGAGCGCGTCTCTGGTCTCCTCACTATCGTCGGAATGGGAAGGGAGCCTAGGCCACTACGCGAGGCTCGGTCGCTCGCCGTCGCCAATGACAGAGGTGACATCGTATACGCAACATTCTTGGAGGTCGCAGGACCTGCCGTATGTGCAGGGAAGGACTTGGGGGAATAGGGGTACGGGCGCCGTGTCGGGCCTAGATAGGGGTGGTGGTTAAATGCGAAGGAGACGATTTAGCATATTAGATGATAACCGGTTCGCTGGTAATAGAGTTATGTTCCCACTAAGGATGTCTTAGTTGCATGGGATGGATTACATCACTTGCATCAGGACAGACGAAAATGCTACGATACGTTACTAGGCCATAAGCCCTAGGAATAAGTCAATTTATGTAGATAGTAGTTACGTTCCATAGAAGTTACGATACTGACTGGCCAGTCATTCCTGACCTTGATATTCGTGGATCACATAGAAGCACGGCATATCATAGATACTATGCTACTATTTGACCGACTTAATTAAGTATAAATATTGAAAGACATAGTAAGTCACAACGTAAATTCAATTCAATCTGCCAACCGTGATATATCATGAGTTTGTCGTTAGTAGTGATAGTGACCTTTCTCTATCTCTCTAACAGAGTGAAACCCCCTAATCCCGAGTTTACTCAGAGCTTAACAATCGGTTACCTAGATCTAGGTAGGCTGGTAACAATGTCAAACTTGCCTAATTCCTACAAGAGCTATAGTTAGAGTGAATCATATTCTGTCGCCATCTAACCATTCACGTCACCAATGCCAGCGAATATTATACGTAGGTCATACAGACTTCTTGACACGTTCCTATAGTGCTCATAGTATAAGTAGACTCTGCACTCGCATTTCGTATCCAGATACATTTCTTAACCAAACAAACCCCTGTACTCTTATACTCATTCTCAGAGGAACCCTAATATTGCCGTCTGCGATCTCAGTCACCTGGTACCACTATGGGTTCATACTACGCTCCTGGAAATAGGCCCTTCGCCTCTGGATCGCAGTCTTTCGATGCCGACGGGGAATCTATTCGCCACGACCGACAATCTAGACAGAGCCTAATTACTTTCCTGTATAGGCATTCTAAAGAAATCGAGGATAGCATTAAACAACTTGCCGGTTTTGTCTTCCTATCCAACTTCCCTGTCAGGGTACAGTGGGACCTTGTGCGTTGCACAGTCGAGGCCGTCCATACCTATGATACCCCTGAGCCTCATTTTACGCTGCGACCTTACAGGGTCACCACATTGGACCAATTCGAGTCAGCCACGGAAAGTGACGAGGACGCATACGCACTATGCATCAGGATCCAACTACCAGACGACATCCGACAGGACGACAAGAAAGTCACTCTCATGCGAGATATCTTGGTCCACGACGAGGAGCGCAGATACACATTCCTCCCCGGCATCCCATTCGAAGGGCACCCAATCTACGGCCTGTTCAGCATACAACTCACCAAGAATCTTATGGAGAAAGACGTATCCATCTTCGACGGCACCGTCTGGTCTCTCGCAAACGCCGTGTTCCTTCCGGTTCCCGACACGATTCGCGATCGTGAATCAACACAGTACTTGCTCCATCACATGAACAAGCAGTCGGGCATCAAATTGTGGCGGGCCCAGATGGATAGGCGGAGAATCATGAGGGGTGTACGCTATGTCGAGAGTGAGGCGAGTCAGGATCGTCACAGCTATCATGGAAGACACTCCCGCCGTACCTATAGGTAAAAGCGTATAGGAGTGATGGGACTAGATTGGAACCAGATAAGGATGGTTGGATGTGAGCGAGCGGTCTTAGACTACCTACGTAGTCAGCTAGGTTAATAGGTAGCAACAGAATATTCCAGTGATACACGTCTTAGTAGAATGGATTAGGTACTTAAGTGAACACTCCATACTTGCTTCAGGAATTACGATGGAGTCTCGCACGAAACTGTGGACGATACAGGTATGGATTCTGATAGGGGTATTTTCGTACCGTAAGATTAGGGTATTCCCCCTAAAATGAACTCGTACAAGGCGCGATTGCTTGCTCGCATTTGCGGTGTCGCTTTTGGAACAGACCCTAAATGATGCGTTGCTCAATAGTAAGCCTTTGAGGGTAATTATTTAAGCAGTGAGCATCTTAGGAATACGGTCTACGTGATTCATATACTGACTACCAGGTAGGTAGGTATCTTGTCGTCCCGTAACTTAATGCTGCTCCCTACACGTGAATCATTACCCCTGAGAAAGGAAAATCTTACGTTAGACTGAATCGCATTCGCTGTCACCAGATAGACACCCACATCAACATATCCAGCAAACATATGAGTCTATTACACATAGGCTGTGAGTAGGTACACAGACAGGTACCTAAGTATTCACAAGGAGGTATATAAGCGAGCTTTACTCTCTTATTTCTAGCCTGGTATCCTTTTTCGTTTCTGAAACTACCTACTCTGCGCATACCTCATATTTTACAAGACGTATCAACAATACTACTTGCTATACTAGCTATCCTCACCATGGCTGAACAGCTATCCAAGGAAGATCTGATAAATTTGCTATCTACCCATAAATCTCCTGAAGTCGAACATTGCATTCAGGAGGTTGCCAAAGGCGTCCTCGGATCAACCAAGCCTCTCAAAATACGATGGGACCTTGTACGCTGCTCTGTCGAGAGGGACAGTGATCAGAAGCCACGCGGGTTCAAGGTCGCCACGCGGGAACACCGTGAATCACCCAGTACTCAATCTGAGTGGAGGTCGTATATCAGCGACGACGACGCGTATACACCTTGCATTAGGATAGAAGTGCCAAACGAGGCTCGACGGAATATTCCCAAGCTCCGTAGCATGAGGGATATCTTGACCCGCGACACTAACTCGGACTATCAGCATCTGGATTGCATCCCATTCCGACACGACCCAACCTATAGCATTTTCTCGGTGGAGCTTACGACAGACATCAAACGCCGTTCTTTGAATCCCCAACCCGGCCTCTGGTATCTCTCGAGAACTATATTCATGCTTGTTCCCGGGACAGTTTACAGCCAATGTCCTACACGCTATGTGATACTCAATTGGAAGGATAGATCAGCTCTCCACCTGTGGGTCATGGAGATTCAGGAGGCGGAACTCAGGAGCATAAGAGAAGAGCGCAGGATAATAGAGGAGGAGCGCAGGAGAGAGGAGGGGATAATAGAGGAGCAGATGAAGAGAATAGAGTTGCAACTCGATATAATGAAGTTGAACCGGTGGCCTGGGGAGCGGTATTAATGTGCGGGATAAACCAGTCGCAAGAGACATGCTTATGCTTCAGTGTGGCTATTGAACGCCAACTTCCCCTAGCCGAATACAGACATTTTTGAAGTTGCACAGGTTCATTTCGGCCACTATCGTCATCAAGCCCATCATAGTGTGAGTTCCACTAGACACACTATGGAAAGAGAATGAGTCTTTGCAAACTGGAATATATATTGCACTAGAAATCATTAACACGGTCGATCAAACTGTTGAAGATTCGATAATTGGATTTTATGTGAAGAATTTTGTAATTCCAAAGTGTAGGTGAGTACAGTCAAGCCACAAGAGATCTTCCCACGATGATGTCGTCTCTTATGTACGTCGTATTCTTCAGGGGGCGCCATCGATACCTATACAAGCAGCCCTCAGCCCCCAGCGCTCCCCAACCCACCCAGGATCCCCCTGCGAGTGTATCTGTATGATTACGCCTGGGAGAGAGGTAGGCGCGCGCCTAAGAAGCTTGAGAAGAATGGTTTGGTTGGTTGGTATATTTAACGTCGGAAGCCTGAGAAGAAGGGCCCTCCGGCTGGGGGGTTTTATAAGTATCTCGCAATTAGCCAAACAGGCGCGCCACCATCTCGACCGTTCCGAGGTACCTATTCTATCTTCAGCATCTGTGATATACGTTAGCATGCTCTCAACGTTATTTCACTGCTGTCTTGTATTTGTTTTTGATTTCTTACTTACCTCCTCCCTCAGCTTCACTTACCTCTACACAAGTATTTTAATAGTCATTATCGTCGTCTTTCTCCGTCGGTACAAAAGCAGTCGATCTCAGCTCGGACCTAGTAATTCTTTCAGCCCATCTACCTTGCTAAAATGCAACCCTCTATCCAAGTCAGCCTTGAAACCTATTCCATCACCACCATTTTTGGCAGGATCTCCAAATCGGGACACCTACGCTTCTAGTCCTATTGCCCGAAACCCTCGTCCTCGGCCTAGGAAGCTACTTTCTATTACAGGGCAGACTAAGCAGCAAAAGGGGCATGTCGTTATTACGCCGGGATCTCCTAAGTTATATGCCTCATCATACGAACCACGAGCTGAACCCCAAGCCGGAATCCCCCCGGTATGGGTTCCTGGCACGTTTTGAGCACTCAATTCTCGACAAAAACAGTATTCGCCTATTGCAGCTCTCTTTAACCACGGATTTGTCTATCCCAGAATGCACTATTGTCGACCGTTCCGTTCACCATTTAAACAAGACATCGTACGCAGCGCTGTCGTACACATGGGGCAATTCACCCTGTGACTGCAAGATCTTGATCAACGACAATGTTTTTCTCGTGCGAAGGAACGTTTTCGATTTCCTCCAACAGATGCGGTGGACGAAGCTCCAGTCCACTTTCTTTATTGATGCAATTTGCCTAAATCAAAACGACGAGGCCGAGATAGCAAGCCAACTGCCGCAAATGCGCGACATATATCGCAACGCCAACGAGGTGGTTGTCTGGCTAGGCGTGCCGGACGCCCCAACGATCCGACATTTAGAAGCATTGCAAGTCGAGCTTGATCTCGGATATCATCCTTCGCGCTGGCCACAGCCTGCGAAGATCGGTTTTGAGATTCTCTGTGATCACCCCTTCTGGACGCGCATGTGGGTTGTTCAAGAAGTTATCCTAGCGAGAAATCTCGTCATCCTTTACGGTCCTGTCTTATTGCGGTGGTCTAATGTGTCCGTGCTTATGGATACCAACCTCGGGACGCCTTATATTGACTCTGAAGGGGAAGATCTCCGCGTTCTGGAAGACGAACCAGCCCCGTACAGCGTGTCCCAGGAATTCATGGAACAACTACAAGGCTTGCGCTGGGGAGCCGCTCTGAAATAATTTCAAGCTCGCGAACGATTTAGACCGGCTTTTAGAAGCCGGGGCCGAGCGGACGAAGGCTTTCCAATTCATGTAGCTTTCCGGTATTTTGGGCGTCAGCACTGCACCAAAGATCATGATAAGCTGTACGGACTCCTCAGTGTGATTAAATATGCATCGGAAATGAAGCCCGACTACAAGATGCCTTCGATCACAGCTTTCAAACAAGCGTGGGCGACGGGTAAGCAGACTCTCCGGCGGGACGAGTCGTACGAAAAGATTCGGCTTCTGGCACGCTTTCCCCTTTTCGGTTCCCCCGAAGGGCAGGACCCATTGCGATTTTTCAACGAGTTTGCAAAAGATCTCCTAGAAACCTTTTTCGGTTCTGAAGACGGGCCTAGGTCTCGAGAGTTTATGCAAGCTCGAGAATTTATCAAAAACGAGCTGGCGGGTTTAAAACAGGCAGAGGAGCTCGATTGGAACAAGCCTTTGGCTCCAATATGCAAAAGAAAAACCTTCTGGAAGTGAAATAGCAGCCAGGTAGTCAGGTTACCAGCTGGTCAAAAAAATACTCCGCAAACACTCTCCAAATAGCACAGCTCTTTATAGGAATACTGTGTCACCGGCTTCTTCATCCCATGGATTCAGTAAATCTGTTCCTTCCTGATATTTTCTGAAATCCTCCAAATTGTCTTCGTTCAACTTGCGCATCCAATCGTCGTCGTCGTCTCTGGGTGGGCATGGACGACCGTCTTCAGCTTCAACCACTCCTGCCCCGAACCTGTCTCTGAAGTACGCAGGCCAAGGCTTAGCGTAGTATCCCTTAATCCTCAGCTTCTCCACGCCGACTTCCGATAGCCTCGCCAGGGCCTGAGCAAAAACTATGTCCTTTCCCAAGCTTCGTTCCCAAGGCTTATCAATGCCCTCACCCCACCAACGCACCACCACGCTCTTCAGACCCGTAGTGGCATTGGGAAGAACGTGGAGTAGATTCAACCACGAACCCTTGTCGGCGTTTGGGGGTACGTAGATATCCAGAGATCGGATCAGCTTCATATTCGTATGCCCAATTTGAGCCATGAGCCGCAGCATCAAGTCCGGATGGTTGAAGCTGAACACGTTCTGCGAATAGAGTATCGGGACCGCCTCGAGATAAATCTGCTTGCAAGTCTGTAGAACAGCTGGTTCCATGGTTCGGTACTGCGGAGCCTGGATGAAGTTCAGCAAGATCAACTTCTGGTAAGTGTCTCCAACCGACCAGGATGGGTTATCCCAGCGATTGAATCGGCTGACGAGAAGTAGGTCGTATATTTTAAGTCGTATTTCAACTGGCAAGTCAAGCAGGAGGGATTTCTGCTTCGTTTTGGTCGGCGCCTCGGTCTTGCTACTCTTCTTGGGACGTTGACTTCCCACTCTCGAGGAGGGTTCAGCATCGGAGATATTGAGGCCGAAGAATGCCTTGGCAATGGCTTTCCTACTAAACGGCTCAGCCATGGTCCGGAAGCTGAGCACTTCTCTGAGGTTGTAACCAGGAAAATTGACAGCAATGCCGAAGTGTTAGACTTGACGTGTGTGGGGTAAGGCCGTGGCTTATGTGGCTTATGTGGCTTTGTGGTACGTGAGTAAACCAGGTATGATTGGATGGGATGGGAGCTACCCAACCGATGTTCCTCTCAGCCGTATACCTACTTCCTAGCTGCTAACCCGACCGTGAAAGACTGCCCAGGTGCCACCACGCGCTCAGCAACCAGCCGCCGCACGAGTAGGACTATACTACTAGCTTTCCTCGCCCCAGGCGCTGTCTAGCTGTCCTCTACGAAACTATTCGGCTCTACATGCCTGTACCAGTCACGAAGGGGACGAAGGAGAAGACGCAGATACTTGTCCTGCCGCCGAACACCATGATGTCCCTATCTTACTTCAGTCTGCAAAGCGACCCTAGATGGTAGGGCTCCGACTCGCTTACCTGGCGACCATCTTGCTTCATCAAACGCTGTTCCGCGAGTGGCGAGTGGACCCGTGGGCCTTCGATGGAGAAACAATCGAGGCGGCTCGCGAGCAGGCGCTCAACCTCATTCAGACGGATTCTGCCATGGTCCTCTTGCAGCAGATGCTGCACCCCGACACCGGAAACTACTTCACGGATACGATGCCTCAGGGCTATCCAATGTGTAATTATGATCTTGGGTTGGTATCTACCAACGAAAATGAACCAAAGTTGCTTAGAGAGTGTCTTTGTACTTTTTCTACCGGGCTCTAAGCTATATGAAATCAATGCACTTGTGCCTCATACCACCGAACCCCCCGTTTCCTCCACCAAGCTTAGATATCTTCCATTCGCTTCTCCTCAAGTGAGCCCCCGACGCTACGCCCTGGATCCGTACAGACAGCTTTGTACACGATGTCCCCACGTGCAGACCGTTCCGGTTCATAGACGTAGGGGGGCGCCCAAGTAACTCTGTGTCTCAGTTTATCGAAGCAGAACACGAAATTGCAATGGAAAAGGTCGCTACGACCCCGGAAAGGGACGCACGTTGTCCGCTCGTCGATGTCGTAATTTTTCAAGCCGACGCCGAGTCTTATGGCTCTCACGACCCGGCCGGCGGCTAACTCCAGGGCGTCTTTTAGTGCTTCTGAATCTTCTGGTGTCTTTCCGTCGGACTTTTCAGGCAACTCGGGGACAAAGACGGTGAAGGTCGGCGACAAGCTCAAGGGTATCTCCGAGGCGTAGAGAGGCCAGATCAAAGCGCCAGGATTTCGACGGATGTGCTTCAGCTCGAACTCTAGCTCTGTATGCATAAGCACTCCAAATTCAAGGCAGATGATGTCCCGCATTGTTGCATCGGCCTCGTCGAACAGAGAATCGAAATGCGAGCGAAGGCGCTCTTTCGTCCACGAACTAGAGAAATCTTCCGTTCGCGAACTGGAGAAATTTGCCGACCTTGCGGCGTTATAGGCGTTCTGGCGTCTCTCTCTCTGCCGTCTATTCATGATCTCTGTGTTGTAATGAAGATCTTGATGGGTACCTAGGTAGGTAGTCTTGTAATCATGAAGTCGGAAAGAAAAGAACTAGGCGATAGCATGTTGCTAGCACAAAGAAAGAAGACAAAGACTGGGAGCTACTGTTGGCCTATATATATTAATCTGATCAAGGCAGGTATGCGGGTCTGTAGGTCTTCGTGGAATATCTGATACACGACCATTTACATCCATCTGATGTTTTTGGGGCCATGCCTTGGAACCACGCACATCTTCCAGGTCATGGAATCTACAAACCACTTAGACATTACCTACGTGTATACCCACCTACTCAAGTAGGTACCTAGGTAGTGACGAGTTCTTGACTTACTCGATTTGTGAGCTTGCCTCCCATTCACGGTTAAGCACGACGAAGGTAATAGAGACTGAACTCAGCAATCCCACGACCTGAGACCCCCCTAGGCCGTGGTAATGTGAGATAAAATGTATCATGTCCTAATCACTAGTCGTTCATATATATGTGACTAATTAGTTGTTTATACTCTCGTATATGTAGTTGTTATATAAGGCCTATTATTTCTCGTTCCTTTTATACCTTGTCTCAACTTCTCTACACATGATCTCGTCTCTTCCAACTGAGCTACATCACCGAGACACTCGATTACGATAAGAGACGTTGCCTGGAAAGCGAAAACTTCACGGACAACGCGATGACACCAAGCAACACCAGGAGACGCGGTCGTTGGGAGCCCTCCAGTAGCCACGGTTCTTACCATAGTTCTAGCTACGATCCTCACCACGGTCCTAGGCACGCTACCTTCCTGAACAAAGAGGTCCTTCAATGGCATTTCGACCGGGAGCTACGGTGGGCCAGAGCTGGAATACGTGCCGTCGTAAGCAGAGAATGCAGAATCCGTGGAGATGGTGTGGAAATGCGTATCGGCCTAGAGCAGGTTGACCGCAGCGCCGAGTTAGAGTTTCGTTGGCATCGAGGCCCGGGTGATTTTTTCACCATGTCCGCGCCCCTGATCCTTCTACCGACCCTCTTCATAGACATCCCCGACATAACCCCATCACCGTACCAGACACCGGCGCAAAGGGAAGAAGAGCGTCAGCGATACAGGAGGGCGAGGACCAGGATTTTCGAGTTCTTGAAGGGCGTTAACCATTACCCTGCTCGTGAGAGGATACCTCATATCCCCCTCAACAACGATTTGTCCCACTTCCCCGTCGCGATCACGCGGGCTGAGACTGCCCTGGATTCTGACACCTTCACTGAGACTGCCCTGGATTCCGACACCTTCAAGTACGTATATCTACCAATGCCGGATGCATCAACCAATTTTCGGGCGGATGTAAATGAAACTAGTACCAGTTTCAAACTGTACCGGGTGCCCGAGAGTCCACCATTCGATGCGCCGCTGGTACGCTGGATGATGATATATGGTCTATGCTAGACAAAGAGCTTAGTCTCTCTACGACTACTACATAGGTAGATGGAGTAATAGATAAGAATTGGGCCGAGAGGGGAGAAAAAAAACCTTTGGGTTCAGGCAATTCCGTATGGTGAATGCAAAAAAGGAACTGGACTGAGTAAGATGTACAATTACCACACACTGACCGTCCATCTAGAAGAAACAAAGTATCGAGGCCCGTCTGGTGGAGCAAGCAGAGAACATCTGTACCATGGCTCATGCACGAGAAAGCATTTATTCGTGCGAGGATAGAAGGGGACTCATTGTTTGGTGGCCGGAATGGAAACAAGAGTGTGAATCATGCCATCTTAGCCTCCTATTCTACACGCGTCCCATCTTGGACATGGCCTTCTGGTGCTTATGATTTTTTTTTTTGTTAATACAGCATCCACATAAAATCGAGACACCCATCAAGTTCGTGAAAAACTTTTCATTAATCTACAGCTAACTAATTCTTGTCGAAGCCGTCTCCGCTATCAATTCCCAGGCCGAGAACTGAGGCAAGCGGGAGCGGAGATTTCAGGGGTATGCTGTGAAGTACGATAGCGACGTGTGCTCTAGGGAGCCAGCGATGGACTGTGCCTTCAGCTTCCCTAAAGTAGGTATTATGCCCCTGTTCACACAAGGTGGGTAAAGATTCTGACAAAACTCTGGCATGTTTGGTGTGGACGGTAGCCCTATCCACGACAAGACGCGAGCGACTTGTGAATAAGACATACCACCCCTACGCCACAAACCCCCCTTTTTCCTTATCCTTAAATGCCACCCCTTCCGTGGCATCCTAGTAGTTTTCGGCATACCCTTCACGACCGTTAAATAAAAAGTACCTGCTAATAGTAGGTATGTTGACCGTCAATCCAATCTGACCCTCGCATTGACCCCTGACAGTATATTGCCTGTCGTATCAACGCATTAGGCCACTTAGACTTTCTGGTAGAACAACAGGTATGCGACCTTGTTATCCTTGATGTTGTCCTTAACCTGCTTGGCTTTTGGCTGCGTCGAGTTCGGTGCACCGTTCACCACCGAGCTCCATTTCTTTACCCCATTGACGGGAGCGCTAACCTCGTTCCAACCCTCATCATCTCCCGCTTCGTCGTCGCCGATTCCTTCAAATCTGTTTCCAGAACCACCTACGGCGGTGTCCTTCTTATCAGCCCGAGGTGATACCTTGGAGGCCTCATCCTCCACACCTCCTTCGGCGACATCCTCGCTGCGAATTCGGCGAATGACAGTGTCGTCCATACGAATCCATTCGCGGCCATCCTGGCGTCTCAGGTCCACGGTGTAGTGACCACCACTAGCATTCTTGCCATGGTGGTAAACGACGGCAATTAGTCTGTACTTAGGGAATCCTGCACCTTCAGCGGTGAGAGCATTTCTCTTTTGTCGAGAAAATATCTCTTTCGGCAGTTCAAGTTCCAGCGGATATCCAACCTTCTTCCAGATCTTCACCGTTCCAGTGCCTTCAGTATCGAACTGGAAGCGCTTGAGATGGAGAATGAGGACGGGGGGCAGAGACTCGATAAGAACTTGCTTGGTTGCAACCGCATCCTTGCCTCGCGGCGATCCGAAGTCGCCATGCAGAGTCTCAGGTCCAGTCAGACCCTTCAAAGCGTCAACTATATTGTGCACTTGGTGAGATCCGATATCGAGTTGAAGAGGCTGGAAGGGTTCCAGAGTCACAGAGTCCTTGAGGCCTTGTACTCTCAACTCGGATCTCAGCTGTCCACCAAACACCTTGGTGATAGGAGAAGATGTAATGGGATGTCCCGAGGATCGAGTGACAGCCGCACGTTGACGCCGTCCGACTTCTAACCAATCATTGGTATCCGGAGTGCTTGTAGGAGACACTGCCAACGGAGTTGCAGTTGACGAGTTTGCAGCGGTAGTTGCCGCTGATGACTCGGGGATATTACGCATTACATGTGTGCATTCGTCATGTAACGCTTCTAGAAGAAAGCCGAGGAACTCTTCGGCATCTTGTTGGTGTCCACGCTGGAAGTTGTTAGCTTGCTTTGATATAAACGTATACATATGCTTACCCTCATGCTGGCAAATCTAGGAAGCTTTCTTATAGCATCGTAGACAAATTCTGGTGTAAAAGGCTCGCCATACTGTTCGAGTTCTTCGCTCTTCAACCTCCGACGAAGCTGTTCAGCAGATACGGCAGAGTCTATCACCTTGTACTCGCGCATGAACATAATCCTAGTATTAACGATCAGAATTGATGAACATAAGGGATATATAAAATGGCCTGGAGGATACTCACATGGCATCAATTAATGGGGTTTCACTCTTAAAGCTATAAGCTGCTTTCTTGCCGACCTGGTCCAAGAAGTCGTAAAACGGAATGCAGAAAATAAGGACTTGTAAAACCTAAAGACATAATTAATAGACATTTTTCGTTGGCAAACAAGCAATTGTAACATACTGAATTCATGTAGCACATGTTTCCTGGGTTGATCAAACCTCTGGGCTCCAGAAACGCGATCTTCTGACCACCATCGACACGGTAAGCCTTCAAAGCTTCGGCTAAAGAGCTCGCGTTCGATTTCGTAAAACTAACTGCACCTGTGCCTCCGTTACTCTGGACTGTGCCATCGGTGGCAGTACTAGCTGGAGGAGTACTCTGGCCTACGGTTCCCGCGCCAGTAGCGCCCGCGGGAGGCGCGGCAACAGAGGCCGGACGAGTAAATAAGCCAGTCCATAATTTTGGAGCTGCTTTAACCGGGGCTGGAGCTGGCTCGGACTTCGCTTCATCTTTAGGAGCTTCGGTAGGATCATCGGTAGCTATCTGTTGTGCAGTCTGCTTCGCTTCAGGCGACTTGATCTCGGCACTAGGCGGGCCTCTCAGCTCCTTAGGACTCGCTTTGGGGATCGCGGGAACAATAGGAACAGCTGGTACTGCCGGACGGGAGGCGGGTTTCGTTGTGTTGGTAGGAGCTATAGATGCAACAGTAGGTTGGACTGCTTCAGTTGTGTGAGGAGTAGGTGAGGCTGATTGCGCATTTTCTGACGGTACGTCGTGTGTTGGTGAATCGTCCTTCGCGTCAGTTGGTTGAGAGATCGTGGCAGATTCTAGTGTAGGAGTTTTAGAAAGTGAAGAATCGCCTCCTGAAACTTCCTCATGCGGTACAGTTACAGGTTCAAATCCTGTAATTGGATTCGAGGGTAACTCGACTTTATCACTATTGGGGATCTGTATTCGCTTTCTTCTAGATCTGGTAGACTTTGTAGGGAAGGGTACATCGGGGCGCGACAACCAGGGTAGCTAGAAAGGAACATGTTAGCGAGAGAAACATTGGCCACTAATGCTGATGAATGGTACATGACTTACGGGAGGCCGAAATGGAGTCTGAGTTGGGCGTAGCTCAACTTCCGAGGTAGTGGATGCGACTTCCAGGTTGTGGGGTGTCGGAGGTGTCAGCGGAGTAGGGAGCATTTGCGACGAATGGGTCGAAGAAGGCGTCTCAGGTACAGGAACAGGCGGAGGTAGTGCCGTTGCGGTGTACGGAGGAGGAGGGGTGGAAAGCGCTGGAGAGGGTTGTTGCGGAGGCGGAGGTGGAGGCGGGCGAGAGTAAGGCTGAGGAGGATGCTGCATCGTTGAAGAGACGATTGGAGGATACTGCTGGTGAATCGCTGGCGCAGGCCCCCGAGGATACTGGGTGTATGGTATGTAGGGTGCACTGGGCATGCCGCCGTTCTGATAGTGGTGAGGAACTTGGGGATAGTAGCTCGGAGCATATGGGTTCATGTAACTATTTTGATACATGGATCCATGGCTGATCTGTTGCTGGTGATATTGGTGGTGGTGACCCGAATATTGAGGTGCGCCCCGTCGCCGCGCAGGGCCCGGTCCAGGAAGTCCCATATCGACTTGGCCCCTTATACCAACTCCTCCGCCGTTGACTACACCTCCTGCCATGGGCTGCCCAGCCGGCAGATGATTACCGTTCATCTTGCCGGCTTGGGGTTGATGAAGCAGTGGCTATCCACTGCTTCTGCGACTTGAATTGTCGCCAACACGTTAATCGCAAGACCGTTGGGCGCGAGAATGTGGTGGAACCGACGGGGCGAGGTTAAGGGCGCGGTTTGCTTTGATGCAGGGTGTCGCGCGTTGAAAGGTGCGTCACGTTTTATTAGGTATTAGCTCCGATCCGCTTCCGCTACTGAGAGAGAGCGAGAGAAGGGAAACGAGTGGCACTGGTTTATAGGAGCCTTGGAAAGAAAAAGGAACGAACAGGAACGTGAAGGAGGCGTGATGAAAAGGATGTAGAATAGACAGGAAGAAAAGCTCTCGGATGCTATTGTCCCAGAGGTTCGCGCATTGAGAAAACGAAAACGTTTTAAAAAGGTAAATTTTGCAAAGTCGGGATGAGGTCAATCGAGCTTTCTTACTTTTTCCAAAGTTTTCGGACCCTCTGAGTTTATTGGAAGCCAATCCTACGCCGCGCTAGACGAGGCCTAAGGCGAACAAGGGAAAGGTCCTGCATATGCCTAAGGTACCTATAATACACCGCCACACTAACAAGCCACATCTGCATATTGCACCTTAGCGTTTATAGGAATATTGGAATACCCGAAGATCAAGTTCGGGGTACAGATACTTCACTTGGAACAGGAACTCAAACCCTCCTATTTTCCATTGAGCGCTAGAAGTATGTAATAGCCACTGATGCTATCAGCATGTGATGCCTATATAGATATCTTATAACAGATGCCGCTTCTATCACCCACCCCCTAAGTCTTTGTTGCTCATCACCAAGAAATACACCCCTTTTTTGCAACTCCATAATGCTATGCTTGACCCCTTAAATCATGCCCGTGTAATTGCAAACGTCCAACTCAGATATGCACCTCGCCTATAACTATGCCCTGCAGCCTCGTCCAAGCAAACACAAACCCCACGGCAGCGTTATTCTCAAGCTACTCGTCAATGTTCCCGGTAGCAAATAGAAAACTTATTCGTCTCTAAACAACCATCTTCCGCCGGGTCGCATAGCCTCGCGATACCTCTCATCGACCATCTTGCGTACCATCCTGGCTGCCTCCTCCTTATCTCGTAGCTCTTCCTGAGTGCTTGGGAAATCCATCCGCCAAAAACCAGCTGGTGATGCCGCACGGTGGTATCTATGACGGTGTTTGCCGATCTCGTTGGCCAGCTCTCGCATCTTAGCATCCACCCACAAGTCTTCTTTCTCCGGTTTGCTCATGGTCGACAGCTTCCAAGCTTCGTCGCCCATATACCTCTCCAGCAGAGCTTGGAAGTCCGAGGGACCGGTCTGACCACGCATAGCACGCGCCTGTAGTCGGAACATCGGACCGCAGCAGTCTTCTTCGATGCATCCTGTTAGAGTTGCTCGGTCGTCTTTGTTTCGAACAACCTCAGTGAAGGCATAGTCGTATCCTTCGTTAACAGCAGGGTTGACTTTGAAGTCAGTAATACACAGTTCCGATTTGGGACGTTCTCGCAAAGGTCTTTCGCCATGGATCGTACTGTTCGCCGCTCTCCCATCAGACCTCTGATTTGTATTATTGCTTCCAGGAGTCCGAGTCTTATTTAGTGATTTTGGAATGTTGTTAGCTTGTGATGTTTCGCTAGGGTTTTTCGTTCCGCTTTTGCTTGAAAATAGTTGACGTTTTTGCTGAGCCGGAAAACCGGAAGGCCTCAATGCAGAAGTATCGTCTGACTGTGCCCTTAACACGGGGATGATAGCTTCGTGCTCTGGAGAAGAAGTATCGGGAAAAGTTCGAAGCTGGCCAGACCTTGTCCCCCCTCCCGTGGAAGGTCTAGAGACTTGATGCTGATCGCCATCTTCTGCAAGATTATTAAGCCCATGCCAATGGGACGAAGACCCCCTGTCTTTCGTCGGTATAGGGATCCGCCGAGGTATAGCATTATGTTCTAATGTCTTCAAAGCGGAAGGCCGATTCACTTGCTGCCCTGACGGCTCGGTATCACGCTCTGAAAGGTGCGATTCCTCAGAACTCTCAAGATTCTCATCCAATAGCAGCTGGCTGGTACGACGACTCCGCCCAGCTGGGCGAGTATTGCTTGCCTGCAACTGGGGAGCCCTAATCGAATCTGAGACGAACCTATCATTAGGTTGAGGGTTTGGCCTGTATCGTTTTCTTGGCGTACATACTGTGCCTCCTTCAGCATCGAAATCGATGCTTTCATGTGGCACAAAATGACGCCGTTCAGTAGTAATTAACGGTTCGGAGCTATCCTCTCTCTTGATGACTGAAGTTTGGGGGACGTCGGTCTGGTTGTCATTATGCTTTCTCTTGCGTAAGGAACGTTCTGACACAACTACCGGGATGTCTGATGATGGCTCGTCTTTAACCTGCACCACTTCTGCATCTAAGTCTCGGTTTTGCGGTAGGGGTGGCAGCGTGGACACGTCTTCTGTGTCTTGGGTGCTAACATAAGTCTCTAAAATAGGGGTAGTGCCCCTTCTCTGGCTAATCCGCGTTCCTTTGTACGTTGTTGTTGGTCCTAGGGAGGCCGTACTTGTCGTCGACCTATGATCAGGGGCATCGGAATCCAGAGGTAGCCATGCCGAGGGGCTCCTCGCCGGTATTGGATCGCGTCTTGCCGGCCCAAGTTCGTTCGGGATATTGGGTTCGATCAGATCGGGGTTTACCATATGCTGCCTACTCGCCGGCCGAACTGGTGCTTCGGAAGAAAAGCTCGCATCTAACGGGCCAGAGGCTGCCGCAGCAGCTGCAGCCAGTTTGGCCTTTAATTTCTTGATTGTCTGAGAACGCTTCTTGCTCAGTTCGTCCACTTGGCTTGCGTGATCTTTCCATTGGTTGTAACCTTTCGTTGTTGCGCGAAGCCGCTTGTTCAACTCTGTATGGGCACCTTCGAGCTCCAAATACTTTTCATGGAGCTTTGTAAAGTTTCCTTGTAGCTTCAAATAATCTTCCTTGAGCTCGGAAAACTTCAGCCCGTCGAGGTCTAAATCTCCAGATTTGATAGATCGCTTGAAGCTTGAAACTTGGTTCACAGATCTGGGAGCGAGAGGGGTTCGGATGTCATTGCCAGGCCCGGGCGGGTCTACGTTCGAGTTGTTCGCAAGACTGGTGTTCTTCAGATCTTGAAGATCTCTCCTTAGACGTTGATTTTCTTCTTCCAATCGATTGACATCAGAGACCTTATTCTTTGCGCTTGCGAGCTCTGCAGAGAGCCGTGCATTCTCGTCTATATACGACCTTATGCCTGTCCATATAGGTTAACATATTTATATACTTGGCTTGGAAGTGGCGCGTGAATCAGGTCCCACGTACTTGTATCGAGGTCATTGTCAATCTGATCACAAACTCCGGCGAGTGCATCAAATAAGGCGGGTCTACCGACTCCCTTGAACCAGCCCTCCATCTGGTAACAGGTTGGAAAAGCCGGTGTGTGTTCTTGACCTTAGCCCATAGCCATAATTGGATTATTTGTTGCCCTAGAGTAGAGGTGAATGGCGCTCCCGGCTCCTGAGTAATAGAATAGAGAATAGGTTCAGTGTTGATCTCTTGATGGTAGGCAGTAAAATGACAGGGGGAAATACAAATGACGCGCGCGGGCGTGTTAGAGAGGGACGCGCTTTCAGATCTGGTAGATCTCCACTGCTAGGTAGTTCGTCATTAAGCTTACCCGAGCCCCACCATCGATGATAATCGGTACCTTTGTACCTACATGCGGGGCGAACCGTGACAAGAAAAAAAAAAAAGAGATAATATGCGACGGAAGTCTTTTTAGCTATTAGATATGTTGATTTATAACTCGTTACCAAGCAACATTTCTAGTACCTGCAGCTCACGAGCCTATGCTATTTCGAGTGTGAATGGACAAAGTGGTGGACATCGGGATAGGGCTGCATGTATGTAATCCCACATTCTGCAAGGCACACAACAACCCTCTGGTCTCCATATCCAAAACACAGTATGAATCCTATCAACTTGCTTGCTACGCTTGCTACCAACATGAAGGTAGACGATCATAGGCGCACCTATGATGACCTACGTAGATAGTCTTCGAAGATTCATAAATCCAGACCAATTTTTGCCTACCTATACCAGCAGTCGGAGACTTGGTTCCGAAACGGCAGAATCTAACGCCTTAATGTCTTATTATAGCAGTAATGAAACTGATAGTAGAAAATAGAGCATCGAGTCTAGCGGATGCTACAGTGGGAGAGTAATCCCACGCGCCTCTCAGCCTAGATAGCTTAGATGGTCATTCCAATATGGTTCGATGCGGAAAAATACAAATCATTTCCTAGAAGAGGTCATAACGTCGAACGTATCCGATATACAGGTCAAATAGATTTCCCTACTCGAGTTGGAAGGTCTAAGCGCGTATATCGTTCAACTTCTATCAATAACATGATGGTGACATAAAATATCAAAATATCATTCGACACGGGTACCTATTTGATTTGACTGCACTCCTACCTTCTACTATGACATATTATTAGTACCTCAATCATTCGGCTTTGGTCCACATAGCAAGTCAGAGCTCAATCGACATCGTCATACAGTGTGATATCAATGTGACAATAGAGTGATGAGACCCGTCAGCAGAAAATAGAACACTATAAGCGGGGAAGATTTACCCAAATACACCTACATACATACATAATGTAGACAATGCTCGAAGTAGATCTTGACAAATTCTATATGGGGAGGCTCTTGGTGGATGACCTTGTTTAAAAGATGATGATTGATTTGATGAGACATAATTGATGTTCGATGCCAAGTCATAAGAACTTTCTTATAAGGTCGTATTTCTTTCAATATGTATATGATGTAGGTATTAACTTCAAGAGACAAGCACTTCAGGTTATTGAAGCTATGGACGTATCAGCTGCATGACTTGTACTACTCTGTATGGATTGGTTATCAGCACTGTAGATAAAATAAAAGTAACGCACGTGCCTTGAAATTGCTAGCGCGGTAGAATACATGTAGCTTAGCTGCCCTTCTGCCCTGCTATTCTAGAAGTGAAAAAATTGGCGATTCCCACAAAATTTTCTCGTCAAACAATCAACCGTTAATCCATACCGAAAATTTATTGGAATTCCAACGACGACCGAAGCAAAACAGTACACATATCCACCAGGCATACCACACCTACGCCCACGATATTTCTACCGTCAACAATTCCTTTGAAATATCTTACTACCCAAGTATTATACATACACCAACATCGTCGCCAGTCCACACTCACAAAGTACGTTGTCTTGATAACTCGTTTGCCTTTAGGTCCCTCAGCGTATGTACAGTGCTTATTATACGCACATACATGTATTACACCTTCCTTGCGGTCTTGAGACCAAGTTTACCTGAAGTTGGGTACTTGCCTTAATTACCTGTACAACACCCGCGTCAAAATTTGAAATTGTCCAATCGCTCCTTCTATATTGCCCGTATCCTTTTTTCGATCACGCTGCTACGGTGCCGTTGCCCGTTGCCCGTTGCTGTTGTTGCTGCTCTTGCCGCAACTGCTGAAGCAATTTTTTCATCCCTCCGCCGACCCACTATCCACTATCAACTTTTCCGTCATCAACTCTCCCGTCCCCGTTTCAACCGACCTATACAATTTCAATTCAATCCTTTTCACTCACAACATTTAACACCCTACGCCTCTCCGCAAAAGTTCACTACACAACATCTACGAGATTTCCCTTTAGAAATCTCGAAACCATCACTAATTTTCTCCCCAACGTTAGTTCGCGCATCGTTTGCCTTCGTCGTGCAAACTTGACGCATCGCCTTATCACCTCAAGCAAGGTTACTTTGTGGTAAGCATGCACTTTCAATATGGAATCATATACAATCCTTGCTTGGTATCTGCTGCCGGCCATGAACCTCTCCATTGACCTCGACTTCTTCGAGATCCTCGCTGGATTAAACCCACCATACAGCTATTGTACGCTGTATAAATATCTGCATTTCACATCACCCATATTCCTCACCACTACATCTTCACTCAACTCGATTGGCCCGCTTACCAGTCCCTATTTCCATCCGACTTCTTGTTGGCATGTTTATTCCTTGCTACCAACAATCCAGGATACTAGCCATCGCAGCCTTACTTCAAACCTTCTAGTAGAGCAAGTTGCTTGAAGCTGGAGCCGGAGCTGGCACCTAATCTGCTCATATCACTCAACGTTGATTTTAGATTGTTGTGAGCTAACATTACCTTCTGTCAGCAGACTCAGTTGATTCTATCCTAATTCACCAAGCAATTCGCCACTATGGACTACCAGAGTCGTGCTTGTTACCAATGTGAGTATCATATCCTTTCCGCCTCTCAACAAACTTGGGCTACTTCACATGGCACCTCGACACCCTCCTGCTATAACCCATGTTGGCTCAGTGATATTGCGAGATGATTATTCTTCACGCAGTCATCGATGTGCGGTTTGATTTGCAGGTACCCTCATCAGCTTTCCATTCCCAGCCTACTTCCAAGCACATGTATTATGAGACATCTTCATCAAGTTTGGCCTGATGGAATGTCTCTGAATCTGAATCCCTACTCTTGGTTCCCTAGCATTCTTCTTTTCTCTCAACTAACCATTTTTTTCTCACAGGCGGCCAGACGGGTCATCAGGTATGTTGAGCGAAGGGAGCCACTTATAGTTGGCGACGATATGAACCCAACTAATAAACATTTAGGCTCGCGAATGCCCCAACTCTGCTACTGCAGGTGCTACTCGTGGTCCCGGAAAGTGGTGAGTCCCATGCTGGCATCTCACTGATTAGATATTGGACTAATATATCTACAGCTACAACTGTGGCGGTGACGGACACATTAGTAAGCCTTCTCTTCCAGTCCTCTACGACAAATCCGAACAATCCCTAACCAGATATCTTTAGGCCGTGAGTGTCCCGAAGGCCCTAAGGAGGCTAAGTCCTGCTATCGATGTGGCCAGACGGGCCACATCAGCCGTGACTGCCCCCAGAGCGGTGGTGGTGTCATGGGTGGTGGCCAGGGCGGTTCGCAGGAGTGCTACAAGGCAAGTGATTGTTGGATTTTCGTCCTACGCATCATCACAAAACTAACTTGATATGGGTTCAGTGCGGTAAGGTCGGCCACATCGCTCGCAACTGCCCCGACAGCTACGGCTCCAACTCGGGGGGATATGGTGGTGGCTACGGCAACAACAGCTATGGTGGCGCTAGCGGTGGCTATAACGGCGGTGGTGG
>JAOWAP010000602.1:0-21032 GCA_028565235.1 Hypoxylon lenormandii
TTAACAACTGGTATCTTTTGCAAATAACTTCACACTTAAGCCATATACCGGCGAGATATTAATACCATATTATAGCCCTTTTCTTCCTAAATCTAGAAATATTAGTTTTATCTTTAAAAACTTAAAAAGTTGGTTGTTGTTGCACTGTGAAGCCTTCGAAGTAGCTTACTATTAAAAAAGTGTTACTATTGAAATAGTAATTCTCTTTTAAATTATCACATGTATGCTAGTACACTTTATCCCCTAAGTAGTTATCTTTAATCGAGCATTCGCACTGTTACGCAAGGACCCCTAGTCTAAAAGAAAGGATTAAGAGAAGCTGGATAAAACGCATGGTGCTAAAATGTTTTTCGTAATAGCAACGTCGGATAATTGAGTGTAGCTAAATGTATTTGATCTTATTTGTCGTTTGATTTTTTAGTTAAGTGTTTTAGAACTGTTAATTCTTCTATCGGAGGCTTGAGAGCTGGCCCAAGTTCATATACTCGAATTGGTCTCCATTGTTTACGGCAGTGAATAAGAATCATACGTGCCTACGATCAGGTATCGCAGAATACATCTAAAGCCAGAGTAATTGAATCTGTCAACGAGATGTTATACCAAGAGATATCGCCCTATACACCCCAAACTAGAAGGAGTAGATTAATGTAAGACTATGGAAGCGAATCTACTTTGCACAAACTCATACTACCGCCCTATGAATCCAAAACCGAAAGACGTAAGCTGACTAGTGAAATTCTCATTAGATGACCTAAGTACATTTCTAATATAGAAGCAGCAAGCACCTTATGAAAAGTTGGCATGGTTTGGAGGTCTGTCCTCTAGGTATTTTGGCGATAAAGGGGTAATAGGTGGGGCATTTCTCATTATGTAATTATCTGCTTAGGTAATGACATGTGTAACAAGAAGCTTAGTAATTAAACCAATAAAAATTCGATGACAACTTTTGCAATTGTCACATCTTGCTCGACTTATGAGTCCATCAACTTTTCATCCTTAGTATCTTCAATTACAAGAGCAATTTCCCACCAATCTTTATCGAGGCAGGCGTCATGTGATAATTAGAAGAGTAGAGTAGCTGCCCGCAAATATGACTCGTAGTCTACCTACCTAGGTACTTAGGTGCGAAACCAGACAGCGTCCATCGTTAACTTGTTGGCTACCTCGCGTCGGCGCCCATGTACATAAGCAAGGTAAAATCCAAATTGTAGCCATGCTACCTACAAGATGATTGGCGCAGTAGGCGACGACCGATATGGTGAGCAGTTCATTGTCGAATTGAACAAGAATGGCATTGACACAACTGGCATCGTCGTCGTACCTGATACACGCTCAAGCATTTGCTTCGTCATGGTCGAGAACCAAACTCGGGAGAACAGATGCCTTTTTACGCTGGGAGCAACGGCGACTTGGAAAAAGGAGGACTTCATAAAGCCCGAAGACCTAGGAAGCGGCACGCGACCCGACCTTGTGGTAGCTCAAATGGAGATCGCTAAGGATATAGTCGAAACGATGATCGAGACCACCGGCAAGGCTGGCATTGATTTCTGTCTGAATGCAGCACCGGCAACACCTATAATGAGACACATGTATCGTTATCTCACTCGCCTGTTAGTTAACGAGTCAGAAGCAGCTATTATGTCTGGCCGAGACAGAGAGGAGGTTAATAAAGATACCTGGGATGCCATTGCGCAGGAGTTTTTGAGTCGCGGTGTAAAGAATGTGGTGATAACTCTCGGTGCGAAGGGTGCATTCTACGCGACCAAAACGGAGAGCGGCCATTGCCCTGCGTACGACGTCAAAGTTGTTGATACTACAGGTGCAGGGTAAGTTATTTTCTGTCACTTATCTTGTAGATATTACCTATTTTAACACGACCAGGGATACTTTCACGGGGGCATACACCTCCGATTATCTGCGCCAAAAGGCCCAGGGTAAATGGGACATCAGAAGCGCTGTCGTTCGCTCAAACAAAGCTGCCGCAATAACGATCCAGAGAGTAGGAGCCCAGACTGGGATTCCATGGGCTGATGAGATTGATGAATTCCAAGCTCCTCTTAAGCTTACCGATGCTTCATGATCTAGTTTAGCTCCTGCTATTGTTGTCGTCGACCGAGTGGTGTCATAGAAGTCATAGAAGTTCATAGTGTGCGAGCAGTGAGAAGAAAAGGACGGGAATAAACCATTTTACGAGTACTATTAACAGCAATTACAACGGAAGAGAAATCGAGATATACGGTTGATTGAAATATGTTAGTGGTTATCCTAGCCAATATACCTATAGCAAGAGTCTACTAAAAGTGCTACGTCGATGCAGTTAGCGGATGCTAAGCACGCAACGACTGTCCAACATCATTCATCGTGACCATTCCCCACCGCCCACCATAGCGGTGTCCGGCCATCAAATTACAACGGCGTTCGCCCATGTGCTTGATCAGTCGCCTCAGTAGATGCGCCAGCATCAAGCAACATACGTACATTGGCTTCGTGGCCACTTTCTGCTGCCAATAGGAGTGGCGTCCGCCCGTCTTGGTCGACATTCTCGATATCTGCACCGTTTTCGAGTAGCGCCCTCAGAGTGTGATCGTCTCCACTGTGGGCCACCCTGGAAAGGAATGTCTGACCAAATTCATCCTTTAAATTAATGTTGGAGAGCCGCTTGAAAGAGTCTTTCATCGCAACCGATTCTCCGTCGGTCTCCAAAGCCGCAGGGGAACCGTCAAGGCACGGTAAAGACAGGAGTGAGAGAGATTTAATGTGATCTGCAACATGATCAATCAGAAACTCGTCCCCTTCCACTGGGTTTCCCAGCCCCTTTTCCACTAGAGGTCGAATTCTTTCCGGGATCTGTTCGCAAAGCGGGCACACAAAACGCTCACGTAGAGCGACTTGTTGTTTTCTAGGCGACAGAACGTCAAGCTGAGCCTTAGTCGGCTCAGTTAGCCGTCGGTTGGGATGAGAGTTGAGGTTTTTCATGTGATTCCTCCATTGCAAATTCGTCTCAAACCTTTCCGGGGGATCATGATCGATGTCACAGTACCAAATGGTGGCATGGACCTTTCGCATCCAATCTTTTGAATGGGTGATATCCATATGCGACTTCCATTCGTGGCGGTGGGTGAAGAATTCTAGGGCTTTGGCACATTTAGGGAATAGGCAGGAATATGGCTTAATGTCTTCGTCGACGTGACGTGCCCAATACCCGTTTGGATCATTTGTCAGCTCCGCATTATCTAGAGGCATCAGGCAGTAGGGACACTGAACCCGTGTTTCACCCTCATTTGCTTTTGGTGGTGGCGGGTACTCAAACGAGTCTTGTTGTGCATAGGTGGTGGAGATTGTGCTGATAGCTGTTGAAAGTGTCTGTCGTCTAGGAAGGTGAAGATACTTAAGGGCGGGAGCTCTTGGATCTGGTCTAGAAGCTTTCGTTACACCGCTTGCCGGAACATTGAAATTGCGTAGCATCACAGCCCTGGGTGCTGGATCTGCTACCGGCCTAAAATCTGGCTCGGAATCGTGTCGTTGCTTTGCATGACCATGCTTCTGAAGAAGCATTCTGCGCCGCACGGCGATAGAATCTCCCAACTGTTGAGACAGCGACTTGCGGGCTGCTGGGAATCTGAAGCGGACTAAAGACTCAGCGTCTCTACGGAACACGATGTCCTCGTCGGTGAGGAACGTCGCGATATTATACTCGAGCTTCTTAGCGGATGCGTTCCTAATTGCCGCTGCTACGAAGTGTAATCGATCGAGCGCCGAGTCAATAGCTTGTGAGACGTCGTCCCACTTTGATATAATAGCTTGCAGCTCTTTCGGGTTTGAAGTCGACGGATCAGGGCAGTGTTTCGATACATCTTCAACGTTGCGATCAACTAATAAGGCAGGCAAGCATCCGTTAGCGACTCTCCCACATCAATTCAATGGATTACTGAAATTAGTAAGAGAGTTGCCACTCACGGCGCTGTAAATTCCTCAGAATCATTTCAAGCAACTCAATCACCATTGAGGATATATTTGTTAAACCCCTAAGTCTGGCATCTAGCGAAGAATCCATCAACGACAGGGCCCCTGTATAGTCTATCCAGAAGGAGAAGCTATTGCGAAGACCCAGAAAGTCGCGAGAAGGGTTGCTTCCGCTCTTACGACCGAGTACGCCATCACTGGGGGTGAATAAACGTGTAAGAATCCATTCGTCGTGTTTGTCCGCAACCTGGTTGAAAGTTTCGAAGCATTGGTACGTAATGTTGAATATGGCAGTGGCCACATCCTCCGTCTGAGACATAATGTCTAGGGTTTAAGATTCTGTACTTAGGCGAAGATGTTTCTACAACGTTTGACGAAGGATGAGAGATCGCGCTGCGGTGAATTTATTGGGTCTAAATTTGGAAATTAAGGCGTTTGCATCGGGGACTGACCAATGCGTGCCTACCTAGGTACCTAGTTAGCCGGACGTAAACGATTTCATCATCGTCACCATCATCTTTATTTGCGATGAGTATGACGGTACGTTTTAGTTGAACAAGTAGTCACCTAATGTTGGCGTTTCTACCCTGGTAGAGTTACAGGTCTGTTTGTCACCTTATGACTTGGATAGGCCCCTGAAGTCCTAGTCTCTTGTGTAATAACCGGATCTTGGTAGCCCCTTAGGTTCATAGCCCCCCGCACAGCAATGTAATTGAACATCCATGATGTTTAATTCGGCCTGAAAAACAGGTATTGACCGGATTTAACTTGACCTCATGGGTTAAGGGGCGACATGTGGGATTGATAGCTGCCCTTGATACCCTTTACAGCAACACTCAAATCAAGAACCAGACTATTTTCTAAATCACGCGGCGATGCGCTTATAGTATAAATGAATTAGGCCGTTTGCATAGGCTATAGCAGCTCAAATCCCGATGACCTTCATCGCGATATGTTGCCTTATGTATTATGCCGGAACCAATTCTAGACAACCCTTTTTTGCAAGTGCTTACCTAAAGCACCTAACTAGGTAGGTAGGTACACACCGCGCATGCGCGAGCAAGAATAAGAATGTTTAAGAGACGACTAGCTATATATACGATGCAATACTTCAATGCCCAGGTAGGCTACTTAAATCGGCGAACCTTTGATCTAGATCATGAAGAAGGCTATCTCGGCTATCCCAAAAATTGTAACTATATTGGTACATGATGACTATAGCCCAAGGTATTCGGCCGTTATTTTTCTATAAAGACGTAGTAAAGGTTTCAAAAAACATTTTAATGATAGCATCTTCACCTCTTTATCATCTCACTCTAGTAAATTCACTGCCTACCCCTAAGCTTCCACTGCCGAAGTAGAATTGACACCATGGGCAACACAGTATCAAGCGTTCTCAAAGGCCTCATAGGCGACACTGACGACGACAAGGTCGTCAAGGACACTCTGAATTCCCTTTACCAGCTAGGCTTAAGTCGGACACAGACTGTCGTGGCTGAGGCTACCTCTGTTCAGAACACAGCCTACATACCATTCTCCAAAGTGTTGTTTCAGAAACAACAGATTATATGCAACACGAGCACGAATGCGGACTCGATCGTGGACGGTATCAAAGACGCAGTCAGCAACCTGATACAGGGCCAAATCCTCGACGGGGTTACAGATATCATCCGGAACGGCTTGAAAATCGTTCTTGGGAGCACTTCCGGCCAAATCGCCTCCGAGCATACCTACGCCATCATCGCGACTGAGCTTGGAGCTTTGCTGCGAATTGATACCGATGTCTACAACTTCGAGACTACAAGCGAGAAGCTCACGAAAACCGCCAAAAGCGTCACTGCCGTGACAGCGGTAATCTCTTCGGTGGATGGTTCGAAGCTCACCGCCAGCGATATCCGGGCCATCGTTTCTCTTACGTACAGTGCATCTTCTATGCAGAAGCAGGCGGATATTTTGAAGCTAGTCATATCTGCATGGGAGGAAGATCGAAAGGGCAACTTAGACTCCGCCAGCTTAAGCCTATCGGGGGAAGCGCTCGAGCGGTTCCGTTCGCACATTGTACCCAGCGAATACGAAGGCAAGTCGCCAGTCTCTCGTCGCCTGCAGCCCCTATCGGAAGTCCTGACGATCCGGAAGAAATCGAACCTACCGTACCATATGGGTAGTAAGGGTTCAACAAAAAGAAGTGCCCTGGAGCACGGCAATGAGAAACGGGATTACAGGCGTCAACCCAGAAGTTCGGAAGAGCCAATTCCGATAATCATTGTCGTAACTCTCTGCCAGCCTGTAGACGGCTGGTGGATCGAGCATCTGAGTGCGGCGTTCAGCAATTACAAAGTTCCAGACGTTCTCGAGTATGTCGGCGTTGTTAACGGTACAGATGGGAACGCCATCTCCTATCAGTACAGCGTCGTCGACCCCGAAAGGTTCAATGACTGTCGGATGTACTGCAAAAACGTCATAATCCCCGAAGTTACTATTGGCCTGGGCGCCTACGTCGACGAGGTCTCCAGCTTCCATCTGCAGTACCAGGTGCCCGGAAACGGGGATAATTTCGGTGCGATCGCGATCACCTACGACAATCCTGTGAAGAACAATACGCGTTTCCCCGTGACGTTTCACTCCACTGCTCCCTACACGGAGAAACTGACCATTCCACCGAATGACACGGGCGATCTCAACGGGATTATCCTGTACATTAGCATCGGTGAGGGGACCGCTCGGTGGGTAGCCTACTCGAACCCTAGTGCTCTACCCTCTCCAGGGACAGCAATTAGTCTGCAAGAATGGAATGGTGGCGGATCGTTCGGGGGCTGCGTTATGACATACATGCAGGATGAAGAGCAGTCCATTAGGTATGTGACTGACTTTTAATACTTGGTCGTCTGTTGGATCGGGTAGGGGTAAAGACATAAGACCAAACGTTCTTTCCTACGTATTTTTTACGTATAATTTTCAGTACTTAAGTTGAAGATTCTTTAGGTATCAATGTCATTCGTTTTATCCCTTTATTATGGTGCAAATACGGAGGCAGCTGATTAATGTCGACTTTGGTCAAGCACCGTCATCCTAGGGACCTAGGTCGGGTGAGTAGCTGCCTAAGAATGGATATAAGTTCATTTTAGATGTTACCGAGCAATAATTAAACAGATCTAATTCACCTGTGGGTAAGGCACTCGCTTCTTAGGAACCTTCATACCTAAGGCATGCTATTGAAGATGCCAATTCTCTTATGCGCCTATCATACTGTTACAGGATATATGATATACTACAGCATATCACTAGTAAGTGGGACATACAGCACAAAGACTGAAGAATCCTCTACTAGGTTTGCGACTCGTCTGCTACCACATATCTAGCCCTTCGGCCGTTTGCCTTCTAGATAAGGAGTTAGGACCGTTTGAACGAGACATATAAAAACGTCTAGAACATCTTCTTTACCTGGAAATACCAATTTTCTTTACCCAAAGATGCCTAACTCATCTACCTATCTAAGTACATTTCACCTTTAACCTTCTCTTCCTACCTACCTTTGTCCAAGCACTGCAGTAATGACGAAAATGGGGTACTATGACGAAATCCTCCGGGCTAACAACGAAGATAGGCATCGAAAATTCATTCGGGATTTTCTGGCCGCAAGAGTCAGCATCGTCTTGTCTGTGAATAATCTTCTTTGAATGGGAGGGAACGGGGAAATATATTTCCTGGCTCGGAGGCTCATTGATCATCGGTTGTGTCATCAGGCGTCCTGAGGCAGCCGACGACGACGCAAGACCCCGATCTGTCTTCATCCGATTTCCATTCCCGGCCGCACGTACCCACGGTGGAGTTTCGAGAAGATTAAGAACGGAGTCATGGTTCTTGAGTGCATTCGCAAACATACCACAATCCCTGTTCCCCGTGTACACTCTTGGGGCGAGGTCGAGGACAGCCCGCGGCAGCTGGCTCCTTTCATCCTTATTTTATCATGGATGGGGTTTGCCTAGACAGTATTTTGAAGAAGCCGGCAGTTGGTGATCATGACTAGTGGTTACTCAGTCCTGATATTGACCCTAAAAGGCTCGAGCTTGTTTACAGCCAGGTTGCTGACTATATGCTACAGCTCTCCCGGCTGCACCCCCCCCTAGAGTCAGCGCAGTCTCCGAGGACTCAGGCAACTGGGTCATCCGCAAACGACCCCCTGACTCGACACATGAAAACAAGTGATGCACAGTCTCGGAACAAAACTTTTACAAGGGATATTGGCTCGGAGTTTACTTTTATTAGAGGAAGCCATTTATCACGCCAGCTCGCCACATTCTTCTGCCCCAAGTACCTATCTTCCTTCCGTACATCCTATCGTTACTTTCAACCCCTCCGCATATTCATTTCCTTATTACCATCGAGTTCGAGCAGCTGAGCTAGGCGATAATTGCAGGTACCTAGGTAGCAATGGTTATGGCTAGTAAGTCGTCTGATGGGCGCTTTCGGGTCCTCTCAATAGGTAAGTACGGGTCTGTTTAAGTCTTTAAACAAGAAGTACTTGAGCTGACTGACGTTTGAATAAGATGGCGGAGGCATCAGAGGGTTTGCGAGTCTTGTAAGCCTCAGGAAGATAATGATCTCGTTGAAACCGCACTACAACTTGCCCTGCGAATATTTTGACTTCATTGGTGGGGCTGGTATGGGAGGGTAAGGCTTTGGATTCGAATTCTTTCGATTTTGATTATGATTTCTAAACGTACGAACAGTATTCTCGCGATACTTCTCGGTCGCTTGAGACTAAGTGTTGAGGATTGCATGATCTATTATTGGCAACTGTCATCGACGATCACTCGACAGGAGACTCCCGGCGCCGAATCGCCACTTTTCGATACCACTAAGCTAAGGGTCGTATTGGACAATATCGTTGCAAAGCATACTCGTGATGAGCACCTTCCGGGCCGCTTGCTAGATCCCGGACATCTAAGGGGTACCACTAAAACGTAGGCTATTATATCGACTTACCGAGAGTTACGGAGTACAGCTAATCGGCTTTAGGTGCATTTTCGCGGTCAGGGCCGCCCACGGCCAGAAGATTCCACACTGCTTCCGCACTTATGAAAAGGCAGACCGCAGACATGATGAAGACGAAGACGAAGACGAGTTAGATATGTCCCCTACAATATCTATAACGGACGCGGCGATTGCAGCGACTGCGGCTCAAGGCCTATTCAATGAAGCGATTCTCCCATCGGCCAGCAACCAACCGGTCGTATTCATAGATACACCGTATCCTCTCGGCCTCATAGACCCCACTAATCTCGTTCTACGGGAAACCAAGGGTCTATTCCCTGTCGAACGTATCAGCCAGCTGATTTCGATAGGGTCTGGTAGGGTCGCAGACGGTGATATCAGTCACCTCCTTCAGATTGGAACCTTCCTCCGGCCCTCGTCTTTGACGATCGACGGTGAATCGTGGTCTCCCAGTAAGGTGATCGAGCACCTCAACAATCAATACGGAAGGATCCTTGAAGACGTCCCACTGGAGGCGTACAGAAGGTTCGAGATAAAGCCAGTCCCGGGGGTTGGCCCAAACGACTTTCTGAGCCGGAAACAGGTAAACGAGGCTTTAAACGAGTATTTAAATCTCGTAAGCCTGCCGGCATTGTTGTCATATCTGCGAAGAGGGGAATGTGAAGCGATGTATTGGGCGATATGCACTGGAAACGATATGGTTGTAACTAAGCTATGCGAATTATTTCAGGGTCGCCATGAATATTCAATTGTGGGTCATATTGTCACCAAGGATGAATGGTGGCTAGAACTGTTTCATCTCACTTCAAGACTGCCGGATGGTCCCTCCAAGGACAAAATCATGGGAAAGGTAATGGGGCTAAGGGAAGGGAAATCAACTTAAGAATCGCCCCGCATATTTCAACTTTTTCCTTTACAGTTCTATCACTCCAGGTCTAGAAATAATACAAATAAAATAAAAAGGTCACACAAAACAAGCTTTATTAAACCATATTACTTATTAAGTTTTTTAAAAGGTGGTGAAAGAGATTAATTGATTTTATGGGGGGTTCAAAGGACGTACGCCAATATGTGGCTGGCTAGTTGAAGCTGAACTTGGTTGTGGCGTTGGCAAAAGCTTCCCCCTTTTACCCCGGCTGAAGGACGGGTAACGCAGCTAGTTAGATACATGTGAGTTTCAAGGTAGGTGACGATATGAATAACCATAGGTACAGTAGGTAGACATCGAGGCGCTTGGCTCTCGATTAGCATTTGCGAGCTCCCGTCCAAGGGGTCAAACGACGCTCACGAACACTGCTTGATAAATAACCCCTTCCGTACAAACCACGGCCATTAGGATATACAATATCCAGGTAGTATGTTGCTCTTGATCCGATGGAAACACTTAAAAAGTACCTAGCTACTAGCAACTTTAGCAGTAATTGCGTCAAATGAGAAAATTACTTCATTTTGAAGATAGGAAGTTTGTCTCAGTCATTTCGTTTCATATTGCTAACTTTTTCGTATCTCATCGTACAGTCTTATCTGGTGTTGTAGTCACGGACGAAACCTAGAATCGACAACGATGACACATATCGTCTCAACCTTTAAGAGACATTTCCAACTCCTATGAAGCTACGAATTACCGTAGGAACTTCATATGATAATAGAGATGACTATTCTCTGTTTGTCGTGTAGGATGATAAGTTACGAACTGCCTCTCAGAGACTTCGGTGACTCATGTACCTATGATGTTAAAGGGTAGAAAGTAAATATATCATATGGCTCTTATAGAGGCATATGTTTGCTCACAAATCTGGAGATCGGTGATATGTATCGGTGATATGTATAGGTAGGTAATACATGAGGATATTGTTCGGTGTTGAAGATGAGAAAGATGAGATCACATGTTTAACTCCTGTCTGATGGGAATCTCCGGAATGGGCGACGGCAGATTCAGTGGTCTAAGTGCACCGTGGCACGGCATTGATCTTGCTTCAAGTCTGATTGGCCAACTGCTAGTATCTAACCCCACTACCTGCCTATTATGGAAGCTCAAAGGGTGGTCCCACTGACCCGTTTACCTCCAGCTGTGCCGGGCTCCCAGGCCCCAGGCTGGCTGCCCCAAAAAACCCCAGCTTCCAAGTTACAAGGGGCGGATAAGAAGATCGACAAGTTCAAACCGCCAAGTTAAATCATCACACAAACGCTCGTCATTTCTACTTTTGTTTCAATCCTGACACGCGCACTCTTCGCCTTTGATAAAGACAAACTTTTCGCATACTGACTCGATCCTATATTTCGTTCTCGACTCACGTTTTCAACTGAAAGTCTTTGTTCGTGACTGTACCATCCACACCTACCTATTATTGTCTTGTCGACGTCGCAAACACTCAATCCAACCTAAACACTCCAACATGCGTTTCTTCTCCACCATCGTCGCGGCGCTTGCCGTCGCCCAAGGCGCCTCCGCCGTCGACGTCCAGAAGTCCGTCATCGTCAGCTTCCCGAGCGAGACTACCGACGACATCGTCAACCGCGCCAAGGACGACATCCGGAAGGCCGGCGGCCAGATCACCCACGAATACCAGCTCATCAAGTGCGTAGCCCGCCATTCTTCCTCCCTCCCGCTGAGCCATATCTTGGCACTCGGCATCTTCTATGTCTTCCCAGGATTTGAACATTAGGAAGACGAAACTAACAAGACGATGTGTCGAAAAATAGGGGCTTCGCCGCCAAGGCGCCGCAGAAGATCCTCGAGACGGTGTCGGCCTGGAGCGCCGAGTTCCACGCCGTCATCGAGGAGGACCAGATAGTCAAGATCTCGTCGTCGCACGACAAATAAGCGGCGGCGCGCCCGTGCGTTCGAACGAAGAAGTCATGATTTAATAAAGTTACTTGATGACCTGCACGATACCCACCCTTCCGCATTGCGGACCTCGCACGCAGGCCATGCATCAAATCAAGAACAATACGCAAAAAAATAATGGAGAGACAGGGCGGGCATAGACGATGGGCATCAGGCGTTTGTTACTCTTATTGCTGGAAACTGGGTTATCGAATTGGGTGGCTATTGTGTTTATAGGGGAATATTATTATTTCCTACTACCCCAAACTTGCGTCCCAGTGACATCGGCTGTTTAAGAGTACATTCGGATGAGTTATGTCTTGGGGTAAGGATTATGCCTACCTAAGGGAACCGGTAGGTCGAAGTGTGCGGTCCGGCTTCGTCCACATGCTTCCCATAGTGGGCTCGGAGTGCGCCCTCGAATATGATAGATCTGTTCTTGAAGACGATCCGGGAATGAGACGCCTAGACAGCCAGCCCCCGGGAGGCGGTAGGCCTCCGGTGCACGGGATAATGGCTCTTGAGACTTGCAGATATTGCTCTGACCTAGTAGTATGTTGTGCTGGTCCTCAGAAACTGCAAAGGTCGGCATAGCACTCCATAGTTGGGCAATGCTACCTTGCAATGCAGTACAGTACGGTGCGGTTTGAAATCGCACAAGGCTACATATGGGAGGGCTGTAGAAGTAGCAGTAGGTCTCTGGCCTACGCAGTCTGACTGGGGCTACTTGTGCCCTAACGATGCAGGCTTTAGTAGTAGTAGCCAATACGGAGTTATTACGAAGCGCAAGTCTACCTACATTTGAGCCTCACGCTATCTGGTCACTGCGTTGCTAGTGCTGCTCCTTCAAACCATCAGGTAATTTGTTTACATTATTTCTGCATGTTCTTTGGGGATCTAGGAGGAGCCTGCTGACGGTCTTCTCCCCTATGCGCTGCATAAGTGGATTTCCAGGACATTTCAAGCAGTAAAGATGAAAAATCCAGTACGTATATCGTTGAAAGGTCCCCAGACAGCCAGATTCATTTGAATTTTGGTGTACGGTCTGTCTTGATACCTACCTGTGATCCCCACTTGGTCGAGATAGCTGGAATGTGGTTGGTGACCCTGAATGCATTTTCTAGAGGAAATCCTCGCGTTCCCTAGATATCTCTTGCCGCGCAGCTGCCGCGAAGCACATTGCATAGGAGACCCGCCGTTCTAGCATTCTAATGACTATATTTATAGCCTTTGAATACCTAATAATTGTACATAAGCTGTATCTGTATTCGTGGAGTATCATGTACTATGTAGATATACAGACATATGGTCTCTCGGCTGGCCTGTCGTAGGAATCCGTCTAAATATTGGCGTTCGTCTGATGGTGTTACATCGTGGTCACTGCGGGGGCGGATTGCAACTTGAAACAAACGAAAGCGGTTGAATGTGACGGTGCATTGCGCAGGTGGCAGAGTGGGAGTCCGGGAGTTGACGAGAGAGTTGATGACAGAGTTGATATGTGACCAGCCGTAATCCCGTTCGAGAAGAAATCACATACAAATGACGTCTAATGAATCCAAATACTATCTCTTATCGTTATGATTCAAATAGATGAGATTGTTTACCATGTACTTCGTAGGTATATGAATATTAAATTGTCTTCTCAGGGCTAGGTACAGGTAAATATTCGAAATTACATTAATCGATAAGAATCTATGAATAGAAAGTAAAGAAAGCTTTGATGTCCTTGACCGTGACAATTAGAGAAACCGAACAACGCAACTCGTTGAAGAATTTCTTAGTTCCCAAGGCTCTTTCATAGTCATCGAGGCATCCCGATCATCAATTACCAAATCGAGCGTGATTTAGAAATCTGATGCAGAGCTTTGGCCCGAGCTGCCCGAGTTTACCGGCGGAAGATGATCTAAAACCTAGAGTCTCCAGAGTCTCCCGTACCTTACAGGATGTTGACGAAATGGCTCTAGCCTCGACAGGGAGGCTGCAGTTTTAGGTGTATTAAAGCATGCAGAATCCCTGTAGCTACAGGCGCCACAGGGTATTGGTCCCCCCTTTTCAGTGGATTCGCTGAGCTTGGGGTGGGTTCTGGTGGGCTTTAATCGATATGAAGGCCCGCCAGGGGGGGCCGTGCCGCCTGACCCAGCGACCCAGCGAACCAGTCACTGCTAACAAGTACCTACTATTAGTAGTGACCCTTAATAGAGCTTGTTATTGAGTCCTATCTTTCTATCTTTCGCTTTAGACAACAGCTTGTCTTTACAATTACAGACAATACCTTTTTACAACTACTTCAAAAACAAAGAAAAGAAAGGACGTTTGGAGACAATGCGCTCTATGTTCAATTGATCAATTGTTATTGTTCTCTACCATGCTGCATTTAAACCTGTACCGCTGCTGCGCATGAACCAGATTCTGATTCTACTTCCCCATCGACTCCCGAACACGATTCGGATTCTCAACCACAGCATGAATGACTGATATAGCAATGTCAACTGCTTAGACGACTACTCTCTTTCACCATTTGCTACGAGGCGCAACTTGGTTTGCGCCGATATCCGTTTGTTTCCAACCGGTACATAACCGGTTTACCAACGCAGCTAGCTGCTCTTTAGTCCTTCGATATCGAGTACGATTCACGACTCTCCCCCTCTAATTTTCTAATACGCGATAAAGGCAGGACCGCATATTTCAACCAAACACACGACCGCCAAGATGATTCCCTCCCTATCTTCACAAGCCACGCAGGTGGCCTTGCTCGAATGGGCCGATTCGATGCTTTTGAAACTACTGCCCGAGCGCGATCCGGATCTCAGGGCAAAGAAGCCCGAGCACCTTTTCGATGGAGCTGTTTTCTCCGCCCTCCTTGAAATTCTAGACGCCGAGTATAATCCCACTCGCTTCCGACAAAGTCTCGACGCTTTCTCCACCGACGATGACATATTCCAGGGTAGAAGACGGAACTTACATATCATTCTTATGGGCTTAAAGGACTTCGCAAGGCGACATTGTGCGAGAATTGAGCCCTTGATTAACTACGTCGATTTCCAAGCCTTAGCTAGAGAACCTACAAAGGCCGGCGTACTCGAGGTGAATAGAGCTGCTTCCCGAGCCCTCCCCTTGTCCGAAACGCTGTCTTCTCTAAATCTACCGATCCCGGCTAAGATTTACTACCAGGTTTTGGTCCTCTTAGTATCTGCTGCCTGTCTCCGCCTAGACGATAACACAAGGTATATAACACTAGTTACGCAATTGGATGCGAAGCTGCAGGCTGGCATTTTCCAGGTTCTCCAAGAAATCGACACCAAATTAGATCAACCACCCGAGGGCCCCGGGAGCGATGTAGAGGCTGGCTATGCTGACGACGACGACCTTGCGCGAGAAGCAGCCATGTTAGACCTGCAGCGCCAGGCAGAAGATGCGAAAAGGCAAGCAGGCGGTTTAAAACTACGGCTGGACAGGCTCCAGGACAACTATGACGAGCTTCTTCGAAAACACGAAGAACTTCAGGGAGAAAACGAGCAGCTCCACAAACAGATTGAGTCGGAAGCTGGCAACTTCGACAAACATCGTCTTCAGCGACAGCTAAAGGAAAATGAGTCGCTCATTGCCAATTTGGAGAATGAGAGGAACTATCTAGCCGAGGAACGAGAGCGACTTGTGAAAGAGAAAGCACGTCTTGAGGTAGTAGCACAGAAAGCAGAGACCTTGACTGACGAGAACCAAGAGCTTCGAGCCAAGAACGAGGACCTTTCCAAGAAAGCTAACATGGCCGACAACTTAAGGAAGAAGTTGGAAACGATGAAGTCCGTAGAAGCCGACCTCAAGGCTCTCCACAATGAGAAGATCGACGCAGCGAAGCTCATGGAGCAACTCGAAAGTGCTACTATGAGGATAGAGACTTTAAAAAGGGAAGCCGAGGCCTATGCTACTAAGATGCAGGGGTATGAAATTGACATCGCCAACTTCAATAACCAGAAGACCATGTACGCAACGGAGAACGGCGAGCTAAGACTACGCCTCGAGGACTTGCAAGCACGGAGCCAGATCGATGAAGCAGTCGTCCGAGACCTTCAAGAAAAGGTTATGATGCTTGATCCGTCGGCTACCCCTAGCACACCCTTAGGTTCTCGTCCAACCACTCTTGAGGATGAACTAAGCGAATCTACTAGCAATGCTGTCTCGATGAGGAACCTCGAGGTACAGCGCCTCCAAGCGGAGAACGCGGTTCTCAAGAGCACTATCGGCACCGAGACAGAGAAAGGTCAACTTATTCAGGAGATGGAGGACCTCCGTGTCTCGCGCCACACCTTACAGGAGAAGTTCAACGACATCCTCGAGAAATATACCGTCAGCCAACATCAGCTCGATGCACTTATCCAGAACATGGGTAAGGAAGGGTTAGTCGAGGCTCTTCAAGCTTGTTATGACGTAGCGCCGGACACGAAGTGGCTGATGTCGAACTACTTTAGAGAGGAAGCATATTCCAACTTGCGGACGCAGGTCCACGTCGAGCAGAACCGTTCCAAGCAGCTGGAGAGGCAACTCGCTTCCCTCGAACAGCAACTTGGAGATAAAGAACGCGCCCTGCTCGAGGCAAGAGGTGATTGTAAGATCATCTTCAAAGAATATGTCTCTCGAAGAGTTGATGCTGACGGTGACGATGAAGTGAAAGCGGTCGAGAAGACCGGGCTGGATGCTCTCGACGAACTAAAGAGAACGGACGGCATGCTCGCTATCTCTCTTCGCGCCGAGCTCGACATGGAGCGGAGAAAGCACAAGTCATTAAAGGACGAGTTCGATGAGCAACGAACGCAGCTCCTGACGCTATTCGTCGAGAAAGACGAGCTTCGGCGCGAGGCCGAGGTGGCTAACCGCGAGATGCAGAGGGCCGCTGACGGGCAGGTCATCAACACGGATAGCGCCAAGCAATCCGAGAAGATGGAGAAGCTCCGAACTCGGTACAAGCAGTTGCAGCAGGTGAGTGTTACTTCTCTTACTTCTGCTACTTCTGGTTCAGAGTTGGCTGCCCGCGACAATGACAAGGGCAGTGTTGTCGAAGTCAGCGTCAAGCGTCGGTCTGTTTGGGGTAGTATTACCAGCCCTTTTAGAAAGAAGACGCCACGTCCCCAATCTGGGTTTTATCCTTATGAAGTGAAGACGGATGGCTCTATAGGCACTCCTGATCGTCCAGTCTCGGCTCCGATAGGGTTTGGTAGCAGCGCCGGCCGTTTCCCACATCGAAGCAACAGTGTCTCGCGATCCAGTTCCCGCAGCAGCTCTATAGATTCTGCGCTCGCCTCTGTACTAGAGGCTAAATATGGCAGATCCCGGCGGTCGAGTCCAAGCCGAGTGGCTGGCCCGGATGGCTAGGCGGTCGAAAGACTTGAAAGGATATGGATAAGTCTTTTTTGTTTTGAGGATGAATGTGGACTGACATCACGTGCTAAATTCGCAGCAATACGAGCAATCCGAACTGAAGAACCGCGAATTAGAACGGACGCTGAAGGCCGTCCGTGCTGGATCGGAAGCCGGTGCTCAAAAGGTACGTGAAGTCTTATTCGTTCATTTGGAAATCTTTTCAATTTCCGCGAACAACCTAGGCCAAGGTTATTTTGTCTCATTTGTCTCATTTGTCTGGGTATTATATTCGAGTTATAGCGAAAAATCATGTTCTTCTATGTCCGTCTTCATTTGTTTCTATTGTACGGTGTATAATCATGTATATGAGTTTTGTGATGTGACCTTCGAGAACTTCTTATCCTCGTGAGTGTCTCGTCGAGTTCCTAACGGAAATTGGCAGGCGCAAAACGACCAGATCATCAAGAATCTCCAGCGCGAGAACGCGATGATTGCTACCGCTTGGTACGATCTCAACAGCAGATTGCAGAGCAACCACGTCGTGTTGCAACGGCGGCATGACGTTCCCAAGAGCTGGCTGAATAAGCAAAGGCAGATGGTGAATGGTGAGTGACCCTTCATGGCACTACAGTGATTCCCTCCCCTAAATTTCAAGAGTCGTAACTTGAGATTATTGAACTGTGTATTGATGTTACGTTAGCTACACCGAGGAAATAGGATTTCCGGGCATAGCATCTATGGCCGGGAGCTCGGGCTATGCTCTTTCTTCACTTCTTGACCTTATCGGTGACTCTAGACCATCGAGCGGTCTAATTTTAGACGCGGGCAATGGAGCTCGATGCTCCCATTCTCTCTTCTCTCTTTTTTGTTCCCACATTCTGTTCTCCGCAAAGGTAGTTGATTCAGATCACCCCCTTTTTAACCTTGCTAGACCGATCATCTCTTTTCATATAGTCGCCGTCACGGTATTGGGTTGATGGGCTTGATGGCTCGATTGGCGGGCGTGCGGCACTCGTCTTTTCATGTAGTACGTAGATTTATACCCGCTTTTACATAGGTAGCTGTGCGTTGGCTGCATCCGCGTCCGCGGAAATGGAGGCGCTTTTGCAGACTTTTCTTGGGGGCCGCATTGGATGGGTTTAGCAGTTGCGATATGAACTCAGGTACTCGTTCTAATTCAGAATCGCATTGAGTCCTATAGGTTAGAAGGGAGGTATTCAATAATCAGATGATGTGTGGTGACAGTTTGCGGCTCAACACTTGCTTGGCTAGCGTCTCGCAGACTACTTCTAGGCCATTGCCTCGCCGTAGATCTGCATGAAGGCTCCAGAACCTGCTGTCAATCTGCCAATTAAATGGGAGTTGACCAATATAGCCCCCAAGCTGATGCATCTCTTATTTCTATCTCAAGGAGCGCGCGAGATGCATATCATCTGACCAGTCAGGCTTTGGATAGCAATTATTTGACGCGGCTTACTCACTGCCTTAGGGATGCTAGTATCATTCATTTAGACCAACGGTAGCTCTCCATGTTTTTCAGGTGGCCCGATGAACACCTTCGCATTCGATGACAGCGGTCTTAGCAACGGCATATGAATACGGCATTGGCGAGATATGTGACGCAAATGCGCATGAAACTATAATTAATCAATCGCGAAATTTCACCCAAGGCCATAACAGTTCAGTCTTGTAGTGTACTGAATAAAACATGTCTCTAGTTACTGTTGTACCTAGTTAACAGACAACTCAGATAAGAAAGATCACGAAACCATCCGGAGTAGATAGATCAACATCGATTCCCTCTGGCATCGTCATCGTGAGAAAAATGTATTCAGCGTCACCCGGTGGGAGTTACATTAAACTCAATACAACCGAGGCCTGCAAGGAAGGGGAAATATTGAAAAATAGATATAAAAATAAGACGACCACGATGTAACATGCAACCTTCCCAGCCAAGCCTAGCGTTCCATCCGTTCAACGCTCACCCCCGTATCGTGCATCCGTCCTAAGCGGTTCAGCCACATCACGAGCCACTGGAAATCCCTGGAGGTTTCTTTCGGGAAGTGCAGAAGTGCAGCACTACCGGCCTTTCTCCAATCCTCCAGTGAAAAACGTTCCAAGGTTACCTTGCACCGCCTCACTTGCGGACAGGGGTAGCTAAAGGAGCATTGATTTCCAAGTGATTGCAAATCTCTGCCGCTTGATTGTTTAAATACTCTCAGCTGCTTACACATTCGACGAATTGGCTTGGGAACTGCGCACACGACTTCCGACTAAAGAAGCCGTACCCAGTTTTCGAGATATTAACGAGATTAGCGGACAACTATTTTGATTTCGAATTATGATGTCGTTGACCGTCCGTGCTTGGGCATTCCCACTAGGATGAGTCTAACGTCGACAACAACCAGTATGTATTAGCAGCGGTCATGTCTCGTGCCCGCTGTATGCCTCATCACCAACAATGAGCATGTCCAGACAGTCGAGTGAGACCGCCAAGGGTCGCGACGTCTTCCATCTTCCGCCTTCGGATCCCGAATTAATCTCTAAAATACCAAGAATTCTACCACATGAACGCGTCTTTCCCATCCAGATAGGATCTGAGCTCTTTAAACTCTCCGGGGCTTCCCTCTCTTCTGACGGTGCGTGCCTTACGAAACATCCCCTTACGCCCAACCCCTATTCAGGCATATGATGTCAGCCCTAGAATTTATGTCTACACTCACCCAGCCCGAGAAACTCATGTCTTTCTTCCTTTTAAAAGAGACACGTCGCCACACCAAGAACAATTGCTGACGCTGTTTTTCAGCTCCATCTTATTTCTCCCAGTACTTTCAATGCCAGATCAAAAAGGCTGAAGAGGCTGGCGAGGACGTATCAGCCGCCATACGGACCCTTTACATAGATCGGGATCCAATTACTTTCAGAGACATTTCTCTTCACCTGCAGGGCTATCATGTCTCCCCTCGTGATGGGACGCACTTTGTGCGCCTCTTCGCCGATGCTCAATTTTACACCCTGCCCAAGCTGATGTCTCAGCTCTACGAAGAGTCCATCTTCATATCTATCGGCCACCGCGAGTTCCAAATTCCGCGCGACATCTTCACCGGCCCCGGAAATTCGCCCAATTTCTTTTCCTTGGGATTCGGCGTTTTCTTCTCGTCGCAAGATGAGATCTTCCCGGGACTCGACAGGGAGAGCTTGATTCGGCCCCCATCTATTATGCCTCCCTCTGTCCCAAACCGATCCGCTGACATATTTTACGAACTGTTACACTTATTACGTGGATATCCAGTGCGCATTCGCGACGAGGAACACCGCGCCTCCCTACTTCGCGACTGCCGCTACTTCAACTTCAAGGGCCTGGAACAGAAGTTGATCCCACATCATATAAACTATAATCTAGCGCGGCGGCGATACGAAATAACCCTTAGGCTCGAAGACATCCTCAAGTCGGGTATATCGATCGCCACCGACGCCATGACTCCGACTCCAACTGGTGGTCCAGAAGCCGTCTCGGGATGGGTCAATTACATGCGACCCTACGAGGACGACAAGCACCACGAGCTCATCTTGGAGATCGGAGGCGAGAATACGAAATTGCATCTCCACCTCATGCGAGCCGAGTTCTTCGGACAGGTCAAAGTCCGCGTAGCGAGACTCTTCGAGGTGATCGCTACGAAACTTAACCTTCCACCTACCACCCAGCCCTTAGGACTCTTAATGGCATCTGGCGGTGCCGGCAGCCAGCCCGCCACTCCCGGAAACACCCCGTTAAGCGAGGACCTCGTCCGCGTAGTAATCGAACCGGAGACGCACGTCGTCCTCGACGGGAAGACGTACACCCACTACGCGGAAAGCGAAGAGGCGACGATGACGGCGGCCATGAGATCGG
>JAOWAP010000608.1:0-21008 GCA_028565235.1 Hypoxylon lenormandii
CATGGATAGAAACACGGACAGCCATGTATTGCTCGGCCTTGATACAGCACTGTGAGACAGTAAGGGCTTACATACCACGAAGAGGTATTCAACTGGACGTGCAACGCCTCCTTTAGTCTAAAGTTGCTCCAATGCTAATTTCATGTGACGGAAGTCCAGCTGGTTGATGCCATTTGAAGGTACCTTCGCTCTAAGGCAGAATATGATTTGTTCTCATTATTCTCTCGAATGAAGTATTTAATCCACGATGCCTCTTGTGGCGTACCTTTCGAGGACAGTTCCCCTGTTTATATGATTTAATCCGCGAGGCATTGAGAACAGCATAACAGTTTAGTAGGCGGGGCCAGTATAGTGAGAGTATGGTAGTGAGACCGAACTGATTGGTGGCACCGAGGTTCTTTTGAAGTGTTCTCGGAATATACACGTGAGCACCAGTATCGGCAGAGTTAACTAAATCATAAGATGGATGGTCTTTATCTCTAGTAATGTCGTAGCAGGTAGTTTTTGCGATATTTATTTTAGTATCATAAATTTAGTATTGGTAGAAGTTTCTATTATGGTTAATATGTATTAGATTCGAAGGATCAGCTTTGAGATTATATAAAATGTTATAGTTACCTACCTCTTGTATAAACGTCTTATTCCTGCAGAACTAATTTGACTACCTAGGTACATACCAGGTAAAATTTCCGTCATTACATTAGGCAAGGACCTTTTATAGTTCATAGGCCTTGCCTCATATTCCATAAGTCCGCTGTTAATCATCCTTTGAGTTCTATCCTTATCACGAATATGTCCCTATATTGTTCATCAGGCCGATTACGATGGGCTCACTAGACGAAAAAAAAATAGTACTAGGTATATGAAATCGGCTACCTCTTGATGTAGTAGGTGGCCGATGCCATGCACGAAAGATACCAGGTAGTCATTCGCCAATAATGTGATAGATCTTCTGCCACGCAGTAACACGTGCTATGACGCTACCAAGTGTCGACAGCACAATTTGAGTGATGACTTCCTTACACCTGCAGGAGTTGACTACGATCCAAGGACGGCTTTAGGTTCATCCGAGCCTTGAAGATAGGTCGTCGGCTCCCTAGACCTCGAAAGATATTTAAAATTCACAGACCGTAGCCTCAAATTCACGCCATATGCTTCTTTACCACTCTTTCCAGATATAACTTCACCCAGGTAAGCCCCCATCTTATCCCGGATTTATTTATATCATATTATCATAAATAAGCGTTAACAGACGACACCTAACCATTTTACAGAGAATTATAGAAGGAGTAGGGAGATATTAACATATCAACCAGCGCTCAGTGAGGTTAATCAATCTAGGTAGGTTGTTCATTACATATATCAATGGTCTGGCCTGTCATTTCTTTTCCCCATATTGTGCATCTAGAGGCTGTGAGGGAGCACTTTACTTTACGAGAATATTAATGAGCTCGGTCTCTACTGATATTGCTGCTTCCCAGGTTTGAGGTTTTCCCTTGACCCAGAGCTACCTACCTCTTTACCTACCACGGTATATCTGGCTGTTTCCATCCAAGCCCCAAAATCCACCACTTCATCGTTGATCAATCTTCAATTAAAAATCACTGCCCAGATTAGTTTAGGTACCTATCTGGGCACTTACCTAGGATGGTTACCCAACCTCATCCTAATACCGTTCACCCCATTTTATCACCAGGCCTATCAAATATCCCTGACACAGAGTGACCTAAACATCACTAATCTAGATACGCTGATACACCTCTGACCGTCTCCATCACCAGTCTATGATCCTCCCAGTGGTGCTAACTTGGGTGTTGACAATAGATACCATACCCTCCTTCTCATATTTCACTTGTTTCTCTCTTTCGTGAAACTCGTGGAAATGTCTTTTACACCAGGTGAGGTACGACCTGTGCTAGGTCAGCAGGTCGACATTGGTTGCTTGTACAATGGCCACACCGATTCCTTCTTGCCAATCAAACTCGTCACGGCAGACATCCCTGGTGAATTTGTGAACTCCGCACAAGTTTCGGAGCGCTATGTTCGAACCAGCACTGAAGACTCCATCGTCGAGAAGTTCAAGCAACTTGGAATCAGCCATGAACTTGGTGCGAGTTTCCTCACTGGTCTCGTCCCGGTTAGTGGCGCAGCTTGCTACCTGGAGTCTCTTCGTGAAAGTAACCGAATAATGGAAGGCGCCATCTACTTTGATACTTCCAGAGAGAAGCTTGAGTTGAACCTCAAGAATGGCGACATCAATAAGCACCTTTCTCGAGAGGCAGCTCAATGCAAGAATAGCACACATATCGTGACAGGTGTCACTTTCGGCACGAGGATCATCATCAGTGTCCGGGTCCCCTTTCAGGATGACGAAGAGTCGACCAAAAAGCGACTCAACATCGCCCTGGACCAGCTAAAAGCCTACCTGATCTCTCACCTAGCCTCGAACTACAAAGCGAATAGGCCAGCCGAGAAGGACGAGGCTTCGCGAGCAGCTGTGACCCTTAGAGACTCATTCAGAGATTTGTCCTTTGGATTTTTCTCGGATATCACAGGCATGGAACATTTTCAGAACATAAGCATTCACGAGATTATCCAGTCCATCCAAGGCCTCCCTCTTCAGCTTCAGCGAACAAGTAAACCTATCTTTTGCAAGCTCATGGCCGTAGCAAACGCTAGCATGGTTGTCGACATTAAATATTCTCCTTTCCAGCATGTGACTCAGGTACCGGACGATATTCTTCAGGAACTATTCAGCATTTCCGCTGCGTGGACTGCTACGAATGGAAAATTGTGCGACCTCTTCGATGACGTGAAATCTTCGGGATACGGCTTGCGCATCGAAAACACTACTCTTCAGACATCGTATGATGAGTACTTGGAAGACCTAAGGGATCGCTGTGTGCCTAAATGGCGCAATTGTGAAGCTACCTTGGTTGATATTCGCCGTGGCTCGTGCTCACCAGAGGAGCTTAGACAAATGATCCTGAATGTCCAGACCGAGGACGATTCCCCACAAGAATTATCATCTATGATAAACCAAGCCTTCGAGAAGTTTGAGTTCCAGAAAAGAATACTCAGGGAGGACGGGAAATATCTAGACTACGCAGGTGCGCAGAGGGCTGTCTCCGCGGGTAGCAATATCTACGTCCTCTATTTCAAGAATGCGATGAGACAAGACAAGGACTCATGGGAGGCGAACCAAAATATCCTCTTCAACTTGCTCAAGCGCAACTCGGGCGACTACCTTGTTGTGGCGGCAGAGTGCAGTACAGAAGACATCAGCTTCGCCAAGCCACGTGTATCTTTCTACAGCCGCTGTGAGGTGGTGATCGAGGACATGTCCGAAGCGTTAGATTTCGCAGATCAATGCTGGGCTAGATACGAGTCGAAGTATCTTGACACGAGCCAACATCCATCCCCGACAGATCGCAGGCTAGTGCGTATATCTTGCCCGTTGGCGTCGTGCGGCACAGAGGCTCGAGATTGGAATTGCTACAAGTGTCGAATCCCCCTCGAATACCACGAGGGACACATCTACTGCAATTGCGGGCGTGCCAATGCAGAGTATTACACCTGGCAGTGTGATTCTGACGACCATGGCAAACAATTTGTCAATTGCCGGGCTAGAGCTCTGAAGAGTTGTCTCGAAAAACTTCATTCGTACAAGGACCTCAACATTCTCATCCTGGGCGAGACTGGAGTTGGGAAATCGACATGGATTAATGCCTTTTACAACTACATGATGTTCCGGACTCTTGACGAAGCAATGGCCCATAGTAAGCTCGAGTATGTGATTCCGAGTTCGTTCTCGATGCAGTACGTGGACAAAACGAACGCCCGGCCTAGATTCGTCCAAACAAACGTCAGAGTTGGAGAGTTCAACGAGGCGGAAGCAGATGGATCGACTGGTGATTCAGGAACGCAGCAATCCAGAGTATACCGAATTTCCGTTGGCAGTACCGTTGTTCGATTGATTGACACGCCGGGGGTTGGCGACGTCCGCGGCATCGAAGCCGATCGAAAGAACTTATCTAGCATCCTCCAGACCCTCAACCGCGTCAGCTCTCTCCACGGTATCGTGATCCTTCTCAAGCCGAACACTGCACGCCTGAATCTCATGTTTAGATTTTGCGTCAAGGAACTCCTGACTTATCTACATCGCGATGCAGCTAGTAACATCGTCTGGGGCTTCACCAACACCCGACAATCGAACTACATGCCCGGTGATTCCTTCCAGCCACTTCAGAGATTGCTCCGGGAACACCAGTCTCTGGGGCTGACGATTTCCCCCGAAACGGTGTTCTGCTTTGATTCGGAGAGCTTTCGATGCCTTGCTGCTAAAAAGCAGGCAGAATTCATGATGCCAAACCAGGATGATTTTCGCCAGAGCTGGGAGAGGTCGGCCGAGGAAACACACCGACTACTCGAGTATTTCGCATCGCTCGAACCGCATCTAGTCAAGAGTACACTGAGCCTGAACCGATCTCGGGAAATCATCTCGCAATTGACGATGCCGATCGCAGACATTGTTGATGTCATCGAGAGGACCATAAAGCTGAACCAAGACGAGATAGATGGCCTGAAGAGCGCAAAAGGTCATACGCAAGTCCTGGAAAAATCATTGCGCTACTCCAGAATTGATATTGAGGTTGCGCCACTTCCTCAGCCACGCACCGTCTGCAAGAATCCTGCTTGCGTTGAGCTAATAGATGTAGGGGGAGTAAGACGACCGAAGTACAACTCAATTTGCCACGATGGATGTACCCTGAAACAGGTCGACGAGGAAGTAGTTGGGCACCCAAACTTGAATCTATGCCTAGTATTTGATGGCGTGACGTTTTGCCGGAGAGATAATTGCAAGCATCACTGGCAAGAGCATATGCATATTCGCTTCTCCCAGACTGAGAAGGTAACCCAAGTGACTGACCCGGAAGTCCAAGCCAAGATTGACGGACAAGTGTCGACCATTCAGATCAAGGAGCAAGGCGTACGCTCACGAAGGGTGAAGATCGCCGAATTCGAAGCCGAGCTGGAGAAAATCCGGACCGCAGCCGCTCGCTTCGGCTTATTTCTCAAGAAGAACAGCATCGTGCCGTACAACGATGCGATGATTAGATACCTCGACGAACTGATCAAGGAAGAGCGTCAAACTGTAGCATTTTATCAAGCTGAAAACGCCACCGCCGAGAAGAATGAAGCGCGTCTACAGGACCTCGAAAAGAGTAGACGACAGTACCAGGAGCGCATCAAAATGCTGGAGGAGCAAGTGGAGGGCTCCAGCAACGCCACGCTCCTAGATGAGCAAGGCGTCGAGGAGCTGGTAAAGGAGCTGTATGCCTTGCCTACCTGGGGACAGAATCTGCAGGCGATGCAAAACACCATCGAGTGGTCCAAGGCCGCCGAATTTCACGAGCAAGTGCTTCGGCCCAAGATCAACAGGGGCTTGCTGGATTCCATAGTGTGGGCGGGAACGCAGGTGTATTCGGCCGTCAAAAGATTTGGATCCGGGGGTCGTCGACAGTCTCGAACCGCGCAGTCGTCTGGCTCGGCCGAGACGTCTGCGAGCTTGGGATCGAAGAGGCGGAACTCGAACTCGACGCAGGATGGGCCTCGTCGAAAGAGCCGCAGGCTGGAGGGAGCTGCCCGGATTTCCTATCCACCCTCCTCTCCTTAGCTCGTTGATCAAATATTACCTAGGTCCCTTCTGGTAAATCGCTAAGGCCCGGGATCAAGACTGTTCGAAGACCAAAGGTAGAAGGGCACGGGAAAACTTATCTTCATATTCGGAAGACGCGATGGATATGCAAATGAACGCGATGACTTATGGTTAATGGAACTAGCATTTATTTTCGTAATATTAGTGCAATGCGATGATTTCTAATCTCCTTGCCTTTTAACGCTTCCTCACCTCAGATACTTAAAACGGTTGCCGAAAATAGGGGGCCTTCGGAAGTTGATCCAATAAGATGATTAGACCTGTCGTTCTATCATAGGATGGGGGCGTGGTAACTAACATTATACATTCAAAACATGTATCCTAGGGTCCTCTAGGGTCCTGACTCGAACGTTCCATTCACATTCTCATTCCCGAGGCGAGACACAAAATATTGGGAATAATATATTTCCACGTAGACAACTCAACGCTACATCTTGTGTTTCCGCCCAACTTAGAGAAGCCCAAATCTACTGATTCGGCCCTCGAGGCGGTATTCCATGGTCTATGTGAGACACCGACTTTTTCTTTTTTACCATGGTCTGATTGACGCCTTTTAGCCTTTCCATACACAATCAATGCCCTGGATATATGAAACCACGAAATTAAAGCTGCGCGCATTCTTAACCCGTTGCCTTTGCTCCTTTCCACCAAAATTACCGAAGATGAGGTACTTCCGCCTCCTGCTTCAACTCCGAGTCCAGCCCGACGGTAAAGCGGAGTGCGATTTCGTGTATGGGATAAGAAAAAAGACACGCCGGGAGCAGGTATAAAATTTACAGAATATACAATTAACCGCTCGGTACACCTTGTAAGAAGTAGAAAAGAATATGGAATAGGTATCTCGTTACATTTCGTGAATGCTGAAAGGTCGACCGTCACGGTCCGTAATTAAACAAGTACTTGAAATGGGAAGGATTGTGCGTGCTACTCTGGGCGACTGGTCAATCAGATCATACCGCCCGGCAACCCCATGCCAGGACGCTTCGCCCCTTGAGTCACGACTTGCCTCGACGCCGGTGGACCAACATTAATAGGGGGAGCATTGCTAGGCATCCTCGAGTTTAGGCCTAGGGCCTCGGATGCCATGGGACGCAGTCGCCTGCGCTCAGGCCTCGGGTCGTCTTCTCTATTCGCCGACTTTCCGTAGGATAGGTTCGGCGTGCTAGCACTAGCTTCGCCTTCGATACCCTCGCCATTGCGACGGCTTAGATTATCGAAAACAGCTCGTGTGCTAGAGAAATCCTGTCTTCGTCTCGGATTGATAGGGGGCAAAGGCGGTGCTGATCGACTGTTGCTGCGGGATCTGTTCCGCGGAGCATCCGGTAAGGCCACTGTTGGGACCCTGGAAGTCGACGTGACGAACGTTGGATCAGAGATATCCCTTGGCTTAATCTTGCGTCTCATGGTATCATTCGTGTTAGCGACGTTGTCAGGACCATAGTTTGGAGAAGCCACTGGGCGAGGCGAAGAAGGAAGCGTGTTGATGGGAGTCGAGGGACCATTGGCAGCGTATGGCGAATGCATGGGTGAGATAGGAGAAGGTTGACCAGACTCGAAGCCACGAGACGTCTGAACATGGAGGTTGCCGTTAGGTGCAAGGTTGGATTGCTTAGACTGTGATGACCCAGGATACGGTTGAGGAGGCATAATTGGTGAGCGCTTAATATCTGTTCCAGGTAGACCTGGAGAGCGCATCGGAGGTCGTGGAGCAGCTCCGTTCGGACCAATTTGCAAATTCCCTCGGCCGCCAGCACTGTTCATGGGCCGCGCTGGCCAGTTGTTGTTTGATCGTACATCATTGCTGGAATCCGAACCACTCCTGTCGCGGTCGGACCTAGACTGGTTCCAAGATTCGAAGTGCTGGTTCTCTTTCCTGGACTCTTCGCTCGGCGTCCGTTGTTGGTAAAAGATCGGAGGGGGTTTCCGATCCCGTTCGGGCGATCTCTGTTTAGATGGACGTTCCCTAGTTGGTGTTGATAGTGACGATTCAGAATCAGGCACGGAACCTGAAGGCTGATGCCGAGTTTGTGTGTCCAGCTCCTTCATCTTTTGTAGTTCACGTCTTGCTTGCCTGAACGCACGAAGCCCCGCGCTGGGTTCTTCACCATTGTTTGCCCTGTCATCCCACTCGTTTGGCTCAAGTGGTTTGACTTCTCTTTCCCTCTCCCCCTGCATCGGTTCGCGCGTTGGGATTGCCGGCGGGGCACTGCTCGGGGGGCCTATTCCAAGCATCTTCATTGCTTTAGACTGTGAAGCGTCTCGGCCTCGGTCGATCAATGATCCTCGGCTGCTCTTCGGGCGTAGAAGACCGAATCCATTTTGCCGCTGAGGTAGCGGCTGGTCTCTCGAATCCACAGAATCGCCTGCTCGGTGGGGTGAAGCAGAGCGGCTATCAGATTCGACGTATGTCGTCAGCCGTTCGCGTACTCGCCGCGCTCCGTTAGCGAGCTGGCTCGCAAACTCATCTCTATCATCCCGAGTGTTAGACATATTGTCGGCGCGAGTGCTTATAAAGTCTTCGGTATCGGGAATATTCGAAGATCGGGACAGAGCATCAGGCATAGGCTCGTTGACATCCAAGTCCAAAGTCCAGTCACGACCAGCATCTTGGAAATCCCACGGGTTCATTCCCGTTCCCAAATCTTGAAAAGCTAATGTTGCTTCAGGGTCAACCGGAAAACGAGATTCTAAACCTGACGTTGTAGGCATACCGCCGTAAATCGACGAAGCGTTGCTGTCACCTCGAAGGTGTTGTCGAACCATACCACTCAAACCAGTACCAGTAGTGGGACCTAGTGTTGGGGAATCTGCTGGTGAGACTCCTTTCGAGTTAGGGAAAGGAGATGATTTTTCTGCGGCTGGAGAAGGTTCGGCGCTGGACTCTGCAGTCACCGACAAAGGCGGTGGAACAACAGAGTCTCGGAAAGCTGGATGTTCGCGGTCTGAGGGGCGTCGTAGGAGCACTTGTGGAGACGGAATGGGCTTGGGTGATGCGGCAGGAGAACAATCCGAGTCGTTAGGATCAGCTAAGAACGATGTCGAAGCATTCCCATCAAGTGTCAGCTCGGTTATAACGGGAGCAGTCTCAGCTCTCGTTTCCATTTCCTTCCTTTGAGCTGACGAGGACGAGCTGGACCTGTCAGTTGAAGAGGACATATTGGGTTCGTCTCGAGACCTCTGCGTTGGAGTCTCCCGTCCTTGTTGTCGCTGTAACTGTCTCTGAGCGTATCTCGACTCATCGTATGGCTGGGAAGGCTTTTGAAAAACCCCGAGAGCAGTAGCCTTACCTCGGTCGCTAGGGTGGATTGGGAGGATCGAATTCTCCTCCGTCTCACTGATCGGAGGGCTCAAAGGTGGTGCTCCGCCGAAGTTTGATCGCATCTCGGTCGCACTAGGTACACGTACTCCTAGGTCCGGAGTACCGGCTGAGGAAGCGGTGGCGGGAGGACTCATTGATCGAAGGTTGGGCGCGCTAGACTTCGCCAGGATCTTTCGCTCGTTGCCAAATCGCTCAGCAAATCCGGCAGCAGTAGGTGATGGCGAGTTCGTCGCCAGATCAGGAGTTCGAGTGCCGAAGGTGCGCTGCCGACTCAGGGTGTCAATGCGGGACAGCGCGGATGACTGTTGCTCGTGTAGATCATTGTTGAGCCCAGACTCATACAACCGCCTGGTACGCGTCACGCTTCTCTCCACCGGGGTAGAACTTGCTGACGGTTGCCAGTCTTTCAAGGACGGAGCACGGTGAGAAGATGCAACCGAGGTTGCAGCAGTAGAATTTCTGGCCATAGATGGAAATGAGGACGTTGTCGATGATGTCTCCCGCTTTTGGTTATAGTTACTAAGGATTGGCGAATCTGCGCGCAAGGCATCCGACTCCATGTCGCCCGAATTCCTCTTTTCGCTTTCGTCTCGCTCATCTTCAGTAGATTTTCGATCCTTCTCGGCCTGCCTCCATCTCTGAAAAGCTGAAAGCGCCACGTCGTCGTCGTATAGGGCTCGGCCTCCCATCCCTCCGACAGGCTTAGAAGGGTTGGCGCCGACCGGAATCTTGTAGATCTTCTGGCGTCCGCCAAATAGGTTGTTACCCTCGGTCGCTTTGGAACGTCCCATGATACTACTAGCAGTCATCGAATCTGCGTCGTCTGAATTGTATGAGTCTTTCCGAGCGAAAGGAGCAGCAGCCTTGATTGATTCCACTTCAGCGATGTCCCCCAGACCCCGAAATCCTCCATAATCTAGTCTGGACTGCCTCTTGGGGAACAGGACACTATCGTCGCTGGCCTTGCCGATCTTGGTGCTTGGATCATCCTGCTCTCGCAGCATGGAGAACCGAGCGGAAAGGCCCGTCATCAATAAACTTGTACGAAATTCATCGGTTGATGGTAGTGCCGTCGAAAGGTCAATTTCGACTTTCTCAGGCTCTTGAATCTTTTTCCCCTTCCTGAATGGACGAAATGACGTAGATGACTCCGAGTCCTGGGAAGGCCGGGGAGCTGAAATATCATCCCTCGCCTTCTTCTTTGTCCGAAAGCGATTCATCTTGAGTCGCACCAAGACTGGTTTTCGATTTTACGATTATTAATAAACCCTAGGGACTTGGCCCATAAATGACCCGAGGTGTAATGAATGACTTGGTATTGCAGATTCAGACGATTTACCAGGTTATCATCACGGTCTGTATACCACTAGGGAATGTAAAGAACGTCGGCGAAAATGATCGACTGTAGTTAGGTTCGAATGCGTCTTGAAAACCGCAAATGGGGCTAGATGTGTCGAGAGCAAAAGTTAGCAAAAAGAGCGTAAGGTGGATGGCCATGCACGATCGAAGAGACAAGGTATGATCTGGTCAGACTACTAGTGTTATTAGACGTAGTGTGGGGGGAGGTTAAGGGGCTTTGCACCAGCAGCACGGACCCGGGGTGGCTCAGGGTCTTGAAATGGGTATTATGCCATGTGAACTGCAAGGTAATTGGCAGAGATGCCAATTCATCCCGTCTTCTGGCACGATAGAAACAATTCCCGAAAAGGGAAAACTTGGAAAGAGAATTCGACAAGACAATTGGAAGAGCCTACCTGGGAACGAACAACCTCGTGTCGAGAGCGTTTCACAGATTGGGGGGAACCTGGACTGACCAAGGGAAAAAGCCAAGGGGAATCAAGCATGAATGTCCAGATGGGCCGGCCGACGATCACACGGCCGAATTGGGATGACCCTGTCTCTTTCTCGGAAAGAGTCAATCGAGTCACCTCAGTCCAAGTGGACGAGAGAAACGAAAACGGATGCGAAGAGAGTGGAAGTGTTGTATCGTAAGTCACAGCAGAGCAAGACGAAGCATCGATGTCGCACAACAGACGAGCGGTTCCTGCAAAATAGGCTGGGAGCAGATGGATGCCGCAATCCGACGCTGTGACTACTGGACCTAGGATATCCAAACTCTTGGTGTTGGAATGGGAAATTATTGCAAGGTCTTGTGTAATGACAGCGTTATCGAATGCCAGAGATCACGACAACAACGATAGTCTCGCTTCTCTCCGCCTGGGCAACGATTCTCCGCTCAATGTTTTCCTGATCCCGCCTGTCGGTGTTTTCAATACCCGTGACTCAATTTCAATTGCTCGAATGCTCGAATCGCTCGTTTGCTCGCGTGGCCGGTTCGATCGGGCGCAGTGGTGGGATCAAAAAAGGAGCGACTGTGGGTGAGGTTTGTTTGGCGTATGGAAACGAACAATGGATGTCGAAGCCGAAGAAAGAAAAAAAAAAAGTGACAAAACAGACGTGCAGACGAGACGAGACGACTAAACGAGGGTGCTCAGACTCAGCACTACCTACATAGTAGGTACGTTAAACTTGACACAGACCAAGGAACGGGACCATAAAACAGATTGACGAGTCCAGGCGAAAATGGGAAAAACCGAGTGGGTGGAAATTGAGGGTAGATACCGGGGACGGGGATACTTGGTACATCATGTGCCAAGGGTGTTGAAAATGAACATTTGAAGCTTATCCTGGAACAGGAAACCCCTCCTCCCCTGCATAAGAGGTTCTGTACCTTGTGTACCTTGTGTATCTTGGGCCCTGCATGCATATGCATCCATGTCTGGTACTACATTATACCCAAGGTACATCTCTTCCTACTATCAAGGTACCTAGCATTATGTACGCAGCAGTATTCCGTATTCTGCTCTGCTCTGCTCTGCTCTGCTGCTTTACTGGCCAGTGTTATCCTCCAAGAGATTACACTGTCCTGACTGTTTCTCTCCTTTTGTCACTTGTCTGTTTTCTGATGTCTTTTCCAATTTAGATCAAGTACCTAGGTACTTACCCACCCATTGGTCAATCTTTTATACCCCGGCTCCCGCACTTCATCCGCCTAACCGTTTCTAGTTCGAATACCCAGCCCTAGGCCCCTAATTAACGGCCGGTACAAATCCTATGTACAGCTAAGACCTAAGGAGACATGTCTTATATAGGAGGTAGTTATACTATGTGCACAATCAGGATATATAAGGGCATAAGCTCTCATGAATAAAACTCCTTCTTGACACCGCCTATACACTGTGTGAGCAGAGCAGAAAAAGAAGCCTATAGAGAGATTTCACAGAATTCCTCTGTATACATAATACTAACTATAATACCCAGTATCTTCAAAGGTGTCGGCCTTTTCTCCTTTGGGCTCAACTTCGTACATGCCTAGGTATGTAGTAAAATATTGCGGCAATAAAATGAGTACGATGTTGAGCTAGATGCGGTTAGCGTACTATAACCCGAGCAATGGTCGGATGGTTTCCTAATAAATAAATTGGGATTAATAGTTGGTTCTTTCTAGAAAAATGATGATCGTAATGCTTCGTTTAACCTTACGGAGATAGGCCCTCAGGTCGCAAGACGCAGAGAGGAAGCCTATGACAGGACCACGACTTCGTAGGTGGCCAGCAATAGTCGTATACTATAGAGACTAGCGTTCAAGCAAGTTCAGCTTGTCCATGCATAGATTTTCTTTTGCTGAGAACTCGATGGCGTTTTGAGGCTGTCGTACCGGTCGTACGGCATCTAGCAAATGGCACTGAGCTGCTTTGTAACATCACAGCTTTGGTATCTGAGGTAACTGTCGGGGTTTAATTAGATGCATTACATGATTTTCCCGTTACTCGACCTCGAAAGGTTACTGTGCCGTTCGACAATCCGACGAGTACATACATACGTACCTAACATCGGGTAGGACATTTATTTGTAGATGATATACATACTCTATTTGCTTCAGCCGCCTAGAGGGTACTAGGAGAAGCGATTGTTTCACTCGGACACTACTGCTTACGGCGCTGGTCCGGTCAGTCCTCATTTAACGTGCTAGCTAAGCGTCGGGCAAAGAGAGAGGTAATCGAGGGTAAGAAGAAGGAAAAAAAAAAAAAAGGAAGCAATCAGGTCACGCCTAAGACATGTCGACGCGAGTCTTACTGGGTTAGGTAGTCCTGACGATCCAGGTTAATGCAGCCACGGCACATCACCCGTCCTCCTTCCCCACTGATTGACCTGCCATTCGAGCACATGAGAGGCGCAAAGGCGCAACTATCAAACCACAAACGCCCTCGCAGAGGGCTAGATCAGATCACCCTCGGTCTTGCATGTTAACGACGCCACATCTACACCTATACTCCCGTAGTCAGTCTGTTCAGTCTGTCAGTCTGTTTCGACGAGAGACATTTTCTGTCAAAAAGACGGAAGTTCAAACGGCGCCCTTCTTGTGCGAAGCCACTTGCGAATAGGAGCTGGAATCCTCGCTTTGCCACCCTTGTATACTGTGCCATTCCCCTGAGCAAACTACACTTGGCCGGCTGCTTCAGTATCCAATTCGCGATCCAATTCGCGATTAACTTGACCATTCACAGCACTTGTGAGACAACCGCCTTGAGAACCAACGGCGTCGACTGCCTAAGGTTGATTAACGACAAACGCGAGAGTACGGCACGAGTAAAATTCAGGGGCTCAGAAGAATAGCATCTCAGCCTCCCAAGGCTTACGACCTGTCAGCTGTCAATAACATAAAAGTACATGGCTTGTACGTACAGTGTCTGGTAAAATTCCACACCAATTAACGGCGGACATATGTACATACAAGGATACACCATATCGTGAACATTGATTACAAAAGCAAGGTGATTGATGCGCCGGCGCGCGCTAAGTCCCATTCTTGCGGATTGACCATAGCATCCGCGGACCAATTAAGCTGCTGTTCCTGGCGCTTGACCGCGTTGGGCTCTCCCCTGAATGGTTTACCCCTGAAATGGTGGGTAGCATCCGCAGTCCGTCTCCCACCGGTAAATTCTGGGCATCTCTTCCTTTTTTTTTCTCTGGGGGTTTCCTTTTCTTTTCTCACATCATCGTCCAGTTACCGTAATCATAGGTACCTACCTAGGAGGTAAATAAATACGAAAGGATCAAATAAACCATATTCTCATAACATTAGGCTTCAGGATCTACTACTCTTCATAAGAGGATGAGACAGACAGGGACAAGGCAGAGACAACGATGCAAATCAGATGGAGATGGTCCTGGTATGGTATGTTGTGTGCATGTGCAATTGGACCCTCACGCGGGGATGCCCCGAGATAATATCTGCCTACCCGTCACATCTCATCTTAGCACTTCCACCGAGAACGCGTCGTTCTACTCCGCCAGTCTGCGCTAGCTGGGTAGTTGACATTCGAGAACATGGACATAGGGCTAAGAGATTCCCGCTTACTAGATACCTCCTTAGGTACCTACTGCTAGGTCTACATAGTAGAGCCGACGACGCTTTTGCCTTACTTTTTGAGCGCCAAGAATAGGAGGTATCCGTGAAATTTATACTTGTACTTGTACAAATCACATCGCATCACCATCAAACGAACCGACGTCTACACATGATATTCGAGGCCAAGCATGACAATAACGGTGCGGAATTGAACCATCTCCAATATTTTTAGAATGCGAGATCTCGATGGCAAACCCTTGGCTTCTTAGAGATCCAGCTGCGTGGATAACCTTATGACTTGCTTGCGGCACGCTGCATCTCCTAACGGACAGTTCTGATCCACTTCACCCGGACGCTGTTTAGGATATCCTTGACAACACCACAAGCTCGTTTGAATACATAGTAGGTAGCACAAAATTCTAACCTACATCATACATATGTAGATCTAAGTTAGGTCATCCCACGTCCATTCATTATTTTGCATAGTATACATAGTCCCAGACAGAGGCATCCTATATACTGTCATCTCAACAAGTAAAACGATGTCACTCTCAAACTTCCTCTATAGATATACTAAGGTATGCTGTGAATTGAATAAAGGTAGGTATGTCTTGAACCCCTATTACCGACTGGACGTCTCTTCAAGGTTCCCCTTTCCAACAAACTCTGGATACACAGGCAAACATGCAGCTACCAACATACAGGCAGCGGCTGTATGCATGAACTAAGCGCCTATGATGAAGAACCTGTAAAACCTGTAGATGTCGTACCATCCGTGCCTCCTCGTCATATTTACGTTGCTGTTATACGTTATAGACCGCCGCCAACATCGGTTTGCTTCGTCTCTCATGCAATAGGTACATGAACGTTCCCGCTACAGAATCCTTATTTACCTCAAGTATCCTACGGAATAACGAGCCCCCTCGCCCCTGGCCCCCTGTAGACTGCGGAGACAGGAAGCATAATCTCGCGACACTACACATTACCAATTACCTAAGAGAACAATCACACAGCTTTATGTGTAACCAAATAACATGTCTTGCCGAAATCGAAGGGCTACCAAACAGGTGGGAATAGACTCTGACCGCCTACTATATGTAAATATACGAATTGCTTTGCAGATTCATAACGGATAATAACATCGTAATACAGTACCGCAAAGCGAGGTTCCTTGGTCGATTCATTCTTGCGACACGCAAACAATACCTCTGACTTATTAATGTTAGGTTGCTTACGCTTTATAGGTGTAGGAATTGTCTTAGGGATCTCATGAGGAACGTATCAGGCGAGATACCGAGATCTTAGATTTGAGACAACTATATTACAACCTTCATTATCATCAAACGACACCGTTGAAGTTGGAAGCATTCACTATTCAAAAGTAAGCTTTTACCACGTGGAAGGCGAGATCCCAAATCGGAAAGATTCTCCCGGGGACTTGGTATCTCCCGGCTCTGGGATGCGGTGCCCTGTACCTTTCCACTTACGTATCTTCTGCCGACGGGACCGTTCCACGGCAAAAGTCGAAATGGGCAGCTCGACTTTTATCGATCCTTCGGCGTTGTCGTCCCACGCGACCAGGCAAAGGTACCCGTCGTCCGACACGAAGTTGCAGATACCTATACCAGTCAGGTATCGTGGCGTGCCAATCCGAGATTACCATTCTTGGGGAGCGCCACGTAATGCCGACAAACTCTTCTAGACGCGTCGCGTCTCGCGAGTAGTCTGATGTTCCGATGTACCTAAGCTCACAGGTATGAATGCGACCTACCTTCTTCGATCTCGTCGACTTATGTAATGGTTGAAGAGATCGGCAGCATTCGTGCACATACCTACCTCCTAGATACCCAGATTAAAACGTCGTCCGAACTCTCGAGAGTCGTAAGTGATCATCACAATCAACATAGCAATCGAGCCATGAGAGGATCGAGATTTACAAGTAGGCGAGAGACCGACTCGCGATACAAGACAGGAGGCCAATCCATCTATAGCGGACGAAGGAACGAAGATCGAGCACGACCAGAGTCAATCAACTACGAAAGCAGATCATCTCAAGCTCTACCATAGCACCAATCGAATAGAGATACTGTATTGAGGAATCAAACATCAGGTGCAGTCATTATCTCCATATGTAAGATAACTAAAGGTATATAACGTCGTCATTCAGACGACTCGATGCTGGCATGCCTACCTAAGATACGGCGTGCTGCTCAATTCCATACACACGCACATCTAGTTTCCTTGCGCCGTCTTTCAACTCCCAGTTTTCCTCGTAACGACACGACCAATAAGCCCTCACGGCGAGTCTAGCCATCGTCACCTGTAGTGGCGGCGCTCTGGGCATTGGTGGTACTCACCCCCTCGCGATTATGTGTTGCGATGGTCTAAGGAAATGGAGCGCACCAGTAAAAAGCCTGGCGCCGGGGAAGAAGGGGAAGAAAGACGTGGGGTGGACGGTAGGGAGCTAGGGAGCTACCGACATCGCGCGGTCACGCTCCCAGTTAATCCTTCACGATCAGCCCCCAACCCTCAGCCTTTCCTCTTAAGTCCTACTGCATCTGCCTACAAAGCTATGATTCGTTTCCAAGAATTGGAATCCAATGCGGGGTAGCTCTATTGTGGTGCGAGTCGCGCAGGTCTCGCCTTCTGGACCCTGCAGGGCGAATATCCTCGAGCAAGCGAGGGCCTTGGGATAATTTCCCTGCTCCCACTGTGGCAGCCAGATTTGCTTTTGCGGCTGTGTATATCAAAGCCGGTGTCCCCATGACTGGAGCACTCCATGGCACATTCATTCTTCTCTTTGTCCAGAGTGATCACGCAGCTCTTTTGACAGAACTTGAACGCTTCGAGAGGCAGCCATCGTCACAGCCACAATCAACTATCGTCCGATCATACATATATCAGCACCGCGAGATATTCATCATGTACGCCGCCCACTGTTGCAAATGCGGTGGCATCTTCGTCATCAACACGAACTGCACCTGGTGCAAACATAAGGAATGCACTGAGTGCCATTGAGCTCAGGTTGGCCCTAGATGTAAGGAGAGGTTGGTTTTGCTGCTATCTTCTAGGTGACCTCTGCTAAACTGGATATAGATTTATCTTGCTGTCGAATTCACGGTGGGCTAGATGTTAATGCAAATGGGCCAAATTCCTACCACCTACCTAGGAGGTAGGCATTAGCATACACGGAGACAGTCGGTTCTGTCAGAGACATGCCATCTCGCCAAATATCATAGGGTTGGATCGGCTTGGCTTCTTTACAATGGTGTTGGTGCGTAATAATAATAATAATTATAATATGTGCGCGACAACGCAAGGACGCAAGGGCGTTTGTGGCTTTCCAGCATGTCGTGGCTGGGTTATTTACATATGTATTTTCATCTCGCCTATGTGTGTGTGTGTGTGTGTATGTGTGTGTACTGCATTTTACTAGTGGCTTCGGTTGTCAGTCGCACCGGAGGCGTTGAACGGATCTGACTTGGCGATGTCCAGTGCGAGTTAGCTGTGAATCACGTATGTAAAAATGACATGTTGTTATACTTCACACGTCCAAGACCGTGTGGCTAAGCTCGTAACTAGTGTTAGGAGTCTTGATATGATACTAAACCCTCCCTAACGATGTACTTGGCGATGCTGCGCTCGATGGACTCTTCCAAGTGGTCTCGGGCTTGCTCCGGAAAAAGAAAGCGCCTAAAGCAATCCGAACAGCAGAGAGATCCATAGAAGATTATATTGCTTCGCGTACCCAGTTGGTCGATGAACGATATGTAGCGGGGTGTAGGTAGAGTGGAAAAGGAGAAATCCCCGCGTTAATGCAGCGCCTCAGCAAGCTTGAAAAGATCCGACCAATGACGGAAGCGTTCCTCAGCGCGATCTGAAGCCTCAAAGGTTCAGGTGGCACAGCATGACAGGGGGGCTTGTCAGCCTCATTCGGGTACCTACCTAGGTAGGTATAGGGTGGGCTATCAGACTATACGCCTTACACGGCTTGTTTGTCACTGGAGAGTATCTAGAAGCTCGGTCTACCGAACATCCTAGCCAAATACACCAACGCTTTACCAAAGGCTAGTTACTTAGGCTTATCCACAATTCCCGGCTGTGATACCTTCAACATGCTTGCTCTCTGAACGTTGTTGCCTTCAGGGTAGCAATCCTTCTGAACACGTAATACTAAGATATGACAGTATCCTATTCAACTTCTCTAAGTGGCTCATCAGTATTAGTAAACCATGATATTTCAAGTAAGTTAGCGATGAATTGTCATAGAATATACCAGCCCTAGTTTTGGTACCTGCTCTGACGCGTATAAGCCACGTTTAGCACTGCCTTCCACTTGAGACGAATTAGACAAAGGGGCAACTTAGGTCATGATCTACCCAAGAGCAGTGATTACAAGAGTATCAAGATATGTGATCTAGTAAGCGGTTGCAACTTAATGTGAGTTTCTGTTGCCTTCGTTCTGATGAGTCCTGTCGCCTCAACCCCATTCCCTCATTCAAACGAAGACCACAGCCACTACTCCACAAGAACATATAAACTGAGCACCTGGAAACCTCTTCTGCATTTTTTCCTCTGTTACAGTATTATCGCCAACCAAGCCTTAAGCTCGTCTGGGTAGTTTAGCAAATAAGCCACGATGTCGGAACAACATACCTTTACGGATCCTCCACCCCCATACTCACCCAGAAGGGAAGTCCCTTCGCAACCAGTTGATTTGCAACCAGTCACTCTACAGCCGATTACTTCGGATCCAGCCGATTTGAGCATACACCTTTCACCAACACACGACGGCGTGATTGTTCGAGTACAGCCGCCACAAGGACCAAATGCCCCTCAACCTGATCACGTCCCGTGTGATATCGTGTTGGTCATAGACATTTCTGGAAGTATGGAGAGAGAGGCCGAAGTAAAATTTGACGGAGACTCGACAGAGAGGTTTGGGTTTTCTATTTTAGACGTTACCAAGCACGCTGCACGTACAATCCTTAGCACTTTGAACGATGGAGACAGGCTTGGGATTGTAACGTTTAGCGACACCGCTACGGCAAGTTCTTCCCCTTCTGGCCACCACTACGCGTCTACTAATGGAAAGGATTTCACAAACAGATCGTCCAAAAGCTATTACCAATGAATTCTCACAACAAGGAGCAAGCCGAATTGAACATTTACGGATTGGAAGCTGATGGCGTTACCAATCTCTGGGACGGGATTACAACGGGGATTCGCCTTTTCAATGGCCAAGGTGATACGGGGCGTGTGCCTGCCATCATGATTCTGACTGATGGTATGCCCAACCAGAGGTATCTATTAAATTCCAAATCCCTTTTTAGGGAAGTACTACTGATATGATTCGCAGCAACCCTTCTGAAGGATTCGTCGTGAAATTGCGTGAAACTTATACAGCCCTCCCAGCGACGATTCATACATTCGGGTTTGGTTATAGCCTTGAATCGGGATTGTTGAAGTCTATTGCTGAGGCTGGAAGCGGTAATTTTGCCTTTATTCCTGACCCAAGCATGATCGTAAGAGACTCAGCTCCCCAAACCCCCTATATTTAGTAACTAATAGATATCAGGGGACGGTATTCATCCACGCAGTGGCCCAGCTCCAATCCACGTTCGCCACGAGAGGTACACTTGAATTAACTACCTCGAAGGGGATCGGCCTACGGACGACAACCGGTACAGCCATAGGCAGGCGGAAGCGGAAGTATGAGGAAGTTGACGACGGCCCGATTACCATTAACCTCGGAAATCTGCAATATGGCCAGTCTAGAGATATATGTCTCGAGATCATTAACCAGTCGGATAGTGAAGTTACATCAAGTGTCGCAGAAGGACGGCCTACTGTTACCGCAGAGCTAGTATACTCGCAGATGACAACCGAGAAACATTACATTCACAGAGAGGAGACCGTGCTAGGACTTCCTATTCTTCCGGAACCTGAAGTCGCCTATCACAAGAGCAGATCGATGATGTGCAACTTCTTTTACTCCCTGTTCCCACTCCAGGGCAACGAGGAATACAAGACAGCCAACCATGACCCCCAGCGCCACAAGGAGGCATTCCAGTGGCTACTTGGACATATACCGGCCAAGGACTACAACGATGAGCAAAATCAATCGTTAATGCAAGACCTCGATGGGCAAGTGCGTCTAGCACTGTCTAGCAGAGACTATTTCAAAAGCTGGGGCTGTCACTACTTCTTCAGCTTATGGAACGCGCACGCGAAGCAATTGTAAGAACTGCCAGCGGGTTTAAATTCTGCTTTTAGAAAAACATAGGTATCTAAGATTTAAGGCTAACATGTGCAACTCCCAGACGCAATTCGTTCAAGGATCCCGGTCCGTTGATGTATAACGAGAACGCATACTTTATCAAATGTAGAGATGCCCTAGATGATGCCTTCAACAATATCCCGCCCCCGACTCAAACCCACATCCAAGCTGCGACTACAAGCAGGGAGAATATCAGTATGTCGAGCCTGAACGATAAGAAAGGTCTCTGCTTCGCGGGCACGAGCCGAGTTACCCTGGCCAGCGGCCGACGGGTTCC
>JAOWAP010000629.1:0-20804 GCA_028565235.1 Hypoxylon lenormandii
ATCTCAAACAAGGTGTGTCCTTATTAAATTCTCATAGTCCCACTAACATAAGATGGTTGACGATGTAGAAGATAGCTCATATCTTAAAAGAAGGAAGGGCAATATAAAGACCCCCATCCTCCTCTGGAAATACGGAGCAACCAAATAGTCCGTCACGCTATGCAGAATACATGATCTGGGCAGGATCAGCACCGGAATCCTCGGCGTAACTAGCCTTCTCGCCCCCTGTTTCCTTTATGGCTAGCATTCTTTCGGACGGGTGAGTTCACGAGACCCCGCGGCACGCAGTATTCAACCCCTCGGAAAAGAAACATCCGCAATATTTTGCCGGGCGAAGAAGATATTCCTATATAAGGCCTAATAATAAGAAAGAAGGGCAATTACAGTCAATATAAAGTTGTTAGGAGCCAAGTTAGACATTAGCTTATTCAGTATTATGCCATAACACGCCTGGCTAGTAGGCTCAATAGCCCACTGGTGTGTTAACAAGTGGAATATACGGGGACGTGATGACGCGGAAACAGAGGTTGAGGAGAAAACGGTTCTCTTCGGTGGCAAGGTTTGGTGTCTGAGTTGGAAAAGACTACACAGCTCATTAAGCCGGCATGGTCTCGACGTGTGTTGCGTTACATGAAGCAAGCAATGACCACTCACGGTCTTCAATTCATCGCAATCTATATAGGAGTACATAAGAGCGTCTATCCTGAAAAAAAAGATCTATAGTTACCTACAATAATAAGACAATAAAGGTTGAAAATATGTGTTCCTTCTCAAGCCTTACATAGCCTTCCATCATTATCGACTTTCCAGTATTCACTCCCAACCGCGAAGTGCCCGTACAAGAAATGTTGAGGATCATACTTGTTCTTAACTTGCAGAAGGCGGTCGTAATTGTTGCCATATAGCTCCTCCTTCCAGTCGCCCCTGTATTCGGCGTCGATCTCGTTCAAGTACGACCCGGAGCCCGGAGTTACGGCCTCGATGGAGGGCAAGATCTGCGTCACGAGGTGCTCCTTCCGAGCCAGCATCTCGGACCACGGGATGTCCCAATCCCAGTATCCGACCACGGTACACAGGGCGGCGGTGTCGCGCCACGAGGGCAGCACGGCGTTGTCCGGGTGGCTGATATTCGCGACGTTCAGGCCGTGGCATCCGAGCGTGTAAATGCCTGTCTCGACTGCTGCCTGGTAGGCACGCGTGATATCGGCATTCCGGCCCGGATCTAGCACGCCGGCGCGGGGGATAAGGCGAGTAGTCAATTGGATGGTCGTCGGATAAGGCCCGTACGGTAGTGGGCTCAGTTCCTCTACGATGTGGTTGAAGTACGACGTGGAGGTAATAGGTGTGAAATCGTAAGCGATGCCACGTTTCTCGAGCTGGGAGAAGAAAGGGGCTAGCATCGTGGCAACCTCGCTCCCGTTCTTGTTCGGCACGATGATGTTGTTGGAGAGGAACGAATTGTCCGTGACCTGGAAGTCTAGCGTGTGGCCCCCTTCCACGAAGGACGGTAGGAAGGCGAACATGTCCCCGACCGCATCCCAGAATGTCTCGTTTCCCACACCCGTATCGTTGAAAGATAAAGAGCCGCCGCCGACAGGACCATCTGGGAAAATCTTCGTTGTCATGCTGAGGGTTATGGCGTAGGTACCGGCACCACCACCGCTGAGGGCCCAATACAAGTCCGTATTCTGAGTTGGCGTTGCGACAAGGTGTCGGCCGTCGGCGGTAATGACTTCCCACTCCAGCACAGCATCGGCTGCCATACCGTACATGCTATTAAGCAACCCGTGGCCACCCCCAGGGGTATATCCGCCGGCAAGGCCTACACTGGGACAGGTGCCTCCTAGGATGCGATATCCTTGAGCAGCGACAGTGGCATAAGCATCACCTGCGACAACTCCCGCCCCGAGCTTCGCGGCCGGCCCGCTGTAGGTTGGTCCGGTGTAGTTAGGCATTATGTCGATACTATTCATGTTGTGGGTCCAAAGAGATAGAGAGCCCAATCCGGTAGACTTTCCCATGAAACTTTTGAAAGATCAGCCCACTGTCGGAGTCCCTAAGAGAGTTGAGAACTTACTCGTGGCCGGTGTTTTTGATCACCAATCGAATGTTGTTTTGCTGTGCAAACTGGATTCCAGCCTGGACATCTTCGGCACCCGTGACGTTGATGGAGTAAACAGCATAATTGCCAAGCTCACATGGCTGTGACGCCGGCGTGTATGGGTTGCATGATTCTCCCTGATAATAGGGGTTCATTACCTCAGCTGGATGTGTGTCACTTTAAGTGATGTTAGCAATGGTCTCAAAACCGCAGTTGCATGATACTCAGGCAGATTCAACTTACTAGAGCTCAGGGGTACTCCAATTTGCCTGTAAAGCAGAACAAGTAGAATTGCTGTATGTTCCGTATGGCTCTAAGTGGCATACACTCGGCATAGGAACCGTCTGTATCAGCCGACCGCCAACGGTTTCGTTAAGCTGGTTCCATTTGCTGATAACTGGCCATCCTGAGTCACCTGGAATGTTCTTGCATGTCGAGTTCTGTGCCTTTGAAAGGTTCACCAGCACAAATGATGCGGTTAAAGCTTTCCGGAACATCACAGTGGTTGGGGTATCGAAATTGATCAGAACTCTTTGGGATGATTGTGAATTGAATGACCTCTTCTACGAACATAGATGGAGAGAATGTGTCCTCTTTATAGCTCCCGGGGATTCCATGATCCCAAATATCCTTAGCACGAGACCATCCCAATTGCCTCATTTTAAGATGGGTTATCTCCCTAGGTGCCTACCTGAGGTTAGCAGTCTCTCTAAGCTGACTTTGGCTATTCTTAGACCGTGGCGTTACGTGCCTCAACTTGGAGATGCTTAGGTGCTTAGGTACTTACGTAGATGCCTCAAGGTGAACTCAAGAGGATGCAAGATAACCTGATGAGTATCTAGGTAAGCATATAGAGAACCGAGGGCGTCTCGGGAATTGCTGCGCCTCGAACTGATCGGGTCTTATGAGTCAATCCTCTTTGGAATAGTTTTCTGGTCCATAAGGGTCACTTGGCTAATAGCTATTCTTTGCTAGAAGTTTCAAGGCGTCGAGATAATATTAAAGCTATGAGGTGGGAGTTGCGGGAATCCCGATCGATCGGTGAGTAAATTGTTCATACGAGGCAAGGGCTGAAGTAGTGAGGTCTATTATTTCGTCCTAGGTCGTTTGTATCCCCGTGTGGCGCCAGATAGGAGGTTCCTGGAGAAGACCATCTTTCATGTTCCTGCGTGTGCGGCTGAATCCTTCAGCTGGACGATGAGCCACGTGTCCGAGCCAGGTTATAGGGTAGATGGGGAGATCTAGAGCCCTAAAGCCTTCAGCTCTGCCTATTGAAGTTTCAGTGAAGCACGTGGAAAGATGCTGTAAGCCTTACTTTCGCCTTATAAAGAAGCAACCTTAGATAGCTAGCTCGACGGGATCCCAGTGGCTGGGTCTTAGCGAATTCTCTACATTTGGGTGATGTTAGGGGTGCGAAGTGGTGGGCAGAAACACACATCAGCCACCAGTGACCTTTGAATAGAAGACGGGAAACACTAGGATTCAGCTCTATTATTGAACGAACCTACCTAATAGGTGCCTAATTATGCTAGTTTTTCTGTAATAAGATAAGAAGCCACCGTTTGGACGAAATTTCCCCATCCCCCCAAGAGCCTCCGGTATATCAAAGTCATTCAATGTTGTTTTCTCTTCTCTAGGTGCAGTAGATCTTTATCCTAACTCGCTTCGCTTAGATCCTATATAGAACTTTATTTCCAAACAATGAATTCGTGCATTGACGACTCAAATCTTCATGGGATAGGATGGATTATGAACCCGTAGGAGTTATGAATACATGAATACCTATTGCTTTTATATCTTCGGCCCGAGCGGTTGACTTCGGCTGCGGGATACCCGACACCAATGTATAATTATTGTGCAAAGCAGCCCCCAATATATACAAATTTGCACGTCTTATCGCATCACTACAAGGGTTTACCTCCCTAGGTAGCTATTTGCGAGAAAATGGGAACACCCCGTGTGCGAATTCGGGTTACACAAGTAAGTCTCCTCCGGCTATCTCCGCGTAAACTCCTTGGCCTACATGATATCGTCGCACAAAGAGTCAGAGGGACCCAGATAGGAAACCGAGCCCGAATATGCCGTAGTCCGAACGTCCCTAGGATCAGTACGGCGTGCTCTGCGATGAGTCCTTGATATTGGGCTTATCTATCAGCAGAGCGTCCGCATAGACTATAGCAACGAAAAAATGGAATAACGCCTGGCTACCCAAAAATAGACTTAATCTTCACTTATCAAATCTGCAGTCATCATCCTCATCTTACTTACAGCGCCATATCACACCGAATCCGGGGTTTAAGGCATAAAGATGCATCAACATACGCAAACAGCCGTGGTTCAATCTCAAGGCAGCCTCGCTGAATCTCTCCCCCTGACGGTTTCGACTACGGCCAAGATTCCAACCCTAACATCCCCACACCATGTCCTAGTGCGGGTTCTAGCCGTGGCACTCAATCCTAATGACCACAAGATGGTAGTGCACTTCCCTATGCCTGGAAACTTCACGGGTTGCGACTTCTGTGGCATAGTGGAATCTGCAGGTGACAGCTCGGTGCAGCCAATAGGTGTACGCGTCTGTGGTGCTGTATTCCCTTACAAGCCCGACGAACCGCGATCCGGAGCATTCGCCCAATGGCTTGCTGCTGACTCTCGCCTGTTGCTTAGAGTCCCAGAGCACTGGAGTGTTGCACAAGGAGCCGCACTCGGTGGCGTTGGTTGGTCTACTGCTTGTCTTGCAATATCTCACCCCGAGGCGCTCAATCTAGGGGGGCTACCATCCGCGCCGGCAGACAGGGAAGAGCCTGTGTTGGTGTACGGAGGCGCCACCGCCACCGGTACGATGGCATGCCAATTATTGAAGCTGTAGGTTTAAATCATTAAGAATGGACATTGTTACGACGCTCAATAATTATAGGTCAGGCTACAATCCGATCGCCGTCACATCTCCCAAATCGGCATCTTTGAGCGTGGAATATGGAGCGGTCGGCACCGCGTCTTACACGTCTACGGGATGTGCTGAATCTATTCGCTCCATTGCCGGCAAATCAGCCATCCGGCATGCCATTGACTGCATAACTGATGCAGATTCAGCAGCTATCTGCTTTGCAGCGATGTCACGTGCAGGCGGCCGTTATGCATGTCTGGAAGAGTTCCAGGAGGAATGGCGTACGAGGCGGGCCGTCAAGGTTAAGGAAGTTATGGGCTATGAGATCCTCGGGGATCGGGTCAATCTGGGAGTGGATTCTGCTTACTCGAGAGAGTCGAGTGCCTTGGCGTTCAACATTGGCCAGAAATGGGCTCTCGAGATGCAGGCTTTGTTGGAGAAGGGAGCTGTGAAACCACACCCGATCCGCACCATGCCTGGACAGTGGAAGGGGATAATTGACGGCCTAGCTATTCTCCAGAGGGGGGAGGTTAAGGGCCAAAAGCTTGTCGTCAGTTATATGCAGTAGTTACATGAGAGCGATCGTGGCAATTATCTAGAAACTCTCAGTACAGGATGATTTCATGCTGTGGCATACATCATATAAGAGGTGTAACTCTAGTGCTCTGCTACATTACTATTGTAAGACATAAGTCTATCTCCGTTCGTGCATTCATTGTAGATTTGGTCATGTCTTTTCGAAAGTCTTCGTATGTAATATCCAGAGTTCTTATTTCCCCCTTTTAGTATCACTTCCGCTCGCTTAGGACTAATCACCCCCAAAACATGCATCAAACGAGCCAATCCCTTTCCCCCCTAGACAAGCAATTAGATACTGACTCCTATTATTATAGTGCAGCATCTGCTTTCCCAACATTGAAACGTTCGGCCTGCGATCGATGTCGGTCACAGAAGTTGAGATGTCCAGCTCGGGAGGAACCCTCACAGACCTGCAGTAGATGTGTCCGTGTGGGTGCCGAATGCGTTTTTTCACATACCAAGCCACTAGGACGGCGCGCCTGGGTTCCCGGTCCTATCTCTCAAGCCTCAGCGAGCACCGGTGACGATCAATCGGAGAATTTCGAACCCCCAGCAAGCCCTACTACGACCCCGAGTCTATCAACAACAGCAATGCAGGCCACGCCCGATTCCTGGTCATGGACGTCGCAAAGCCAGCCACAATCTCAAGATGGCTTGGGGCTTTCAATATCTGAAAACATGCTCGGCCTCTTCGATTCTAACGATAGCGGGGCAATACCATCCTACTTGACGTCTTCTCGTATAGATGGAATGGATATCTCCTTACTAGAAGACCCAACCGACCCGCAATCGCATTTTAATACCGATTTCATGGATATCTGCAAGGGAACGAAACTGACAGACGAACCTGCGACAGAATCTGGCGGAGCTGGCTGCGAATGCGACCTTAGTCTGTCTAGTCTCATCCATGAGCTCTCAAGCCAACTACAAGAGTGCACTCGTTGGTCCGGACTCGGGGACACACCAGGACAAAGCAGTGGGCATCTGCTAGGCTACGGAGACAACAAGAGTCCGAATCGCTTTGGTTATGCTCTGCAAGGAATGTCAAGATTGAACGCTGCACTACAATCATACGAAAGCCGGCCTGGAGTCATCACTACCCTTCATCTGTTGACGGCTTATCTACAAATAATAGCGATATGTGACAGCCTATTCATGCGACTGTATAATCAGCTATGGGAAAACTCGGAATCACTAGATGACGGCCCTCAGATACTTCCTGGTCTACAACTTGCTGATGTCCTAGTTCAGCAAAACGATCTTCAGACGAAGATACTGATACAGGCAACACTTCATCATTTTGAAGTATTCGAGAGGACGCTGGCTCTGCCACAGGAGCTCCGCGTCTCTGGTACACAGGACGTAGGCGAAGGCTTGCTTGATGATAAATGGGGCCAAGGTTTAATCAAAGCTGTCATATGTTATGAGGGTGGTAGCGCGAGCGGAGAAAACATTAAGGGGCTAAGCACTCTAACATCACTCCGAGCCAACATCACCAAGTTACGAGAATTCCTGGACATGTAAACAGCTGCCGCCCTGGGGATAGCTTCATAGTTCAGACCAATTGATGATGGGCTGAACATATCTCTGGTTCAGTACTTGGAGTCTTCCCTCTTCATTCGCGCTCCAACAACTGGAACACGACCAGGCCTAGCCGTACTACGAAGTATTGAAAACTAGAATTATAACGATATTGTGAGCATCATCTTCAGGCCGGCTTGTTAGATGGGTGTTTCTAGGTATATGAATATGAACTTACGTACTAAGTAATCAGTCTTGTATGCCCCTATCTCCGAGGGGCCCTCCCTGGGCTGTTGATACCTAGTAGGTACATACCTGGTAATGGATGCTTGACGCTTAGTTTCAATATCGTTGCTGCTGCCGCTGCTATTACCACCAGCTGCCGCCGCCGCCTAGAGTAGTCGAGTAGCTAGTTTTTCAAAGGGGAGCGTAGAGAACTGGGCAGGACTAGATTAGTTCTTCAAACGACTTTCAGCGTACCTTCATCTCGTCAAGTTGGTTGTCTGCAACACAATGTCCTAACAACATCAAGAAATTACCAGATGGATCTAGTGTCCCTAACAAGAGAGAATTCAAGGCAAGCCCTCCCACCTGTTTGCATCGGAAGCTGCCAAGTCCCAAACCCTGTGCAGTCGGATTCGGATACCTCAAATTACCATTCCCCGAAGCTTTCGCTTGCTGACATGCGTCATTCGGAGGGCCGATCCTCTCCGACCCTTATTCGCCGATGCCTCGGCCCTGGGGTCTGAGAGGAAGCTGTAGCGACTACATATTGATGTACCGATATCCGTCACCGGTTCGTTTCTCCCGAGGTCAAATCTACCTGGATACCCTACATACCACCAATCATGTCTAACTTCACAAACGAGCCAATTGCCATCGTTGGAAGCGCTTGTCGTTTCGCTGGAGACGCAAGTTCCCCGTCCAAGCTGTGGGACCTCCTCCGTGAGCCTGTGGATGTCCGCAGCGAGATCCCCGATAGCCGATTCAGTGCTAAGGGATTCTATCATACCAACCACAACCACCATGGTCGCAGCAATGTTATGCATTCATACCTTATCGACGGTGATCTCAGCACCTTCGATGCAGAGTTCTTTGGCATCAGGGCCGTGGAGGCCAAAGCTATCGACCCCCAACAGCGATGGCTCATGGAAACAGTATACGAGGTAAGTTTAAGCACCCGTATTACGTCTTTGAACCGTACCTTAACTGCAATTTTTGAAAGAGAGACTGACCATTGTGCCGATACCTAGGGGCTGGAATCTGCGGGAATGTCCGTCGATCAACTCAGGGGTAGCGACACTAGCGTATACGTTGGAGTCATGTGCAGTGACTATGAATCGATGCTGCTCCGGGATCTTGAAACGACCCCGACCTACTTCGCAACTGGGACCGGGCGCAGTATACTATCTAACCGCATCTCCTATTTCTTCGATTGGCGCGGCCAATCCATTACTCTCGATACAGCATGCTCTTCCAGTCTCGTGGCCGTCCACATGGCCGTCCAGGCTCTCCGCAATGGGGATTCCAGAATGGCTTTGGCTTGTGGGTCGAACCTGATCTTGGGGCCCGAAAATTATATCATCGAGAGCAAGCTGAAGATGCTGTCTCCCGACGGTGTTTGCAGAATGTGGGATAGGGATGCCAATGGCTACGCGTAAGTTCTTCTCCGAGCCCCCTTCAAAAGAGTGCTACATTAGACGTCAACTAACTCTGCTATAAGACGCGGTGATGGCGTCGCAGCCGTTGTACTGAAGACACTTAGCGCGGCCCTAGCTGATGGTGATCACATCGAATGTTTGATCAGAGAGACGGGGCTTAACCAAGATGGTAGCACCCCTGGCATTACCATGCCAAGTGCATCAGCTCAAGAAGCTCTTATTCGCAGCACATATGCAAAAGCCGGTCTGGATCTTCGGAGCGAGAACGATCGTCCCCAATACTTCGAGGCTGTGAGTTGTAGCCTCTATTGCCTTGATAATATCAATTCTGACTTGGACCTAGCATGGAACAGGAACGCCGGCCGGTGATCCCATCGAGGCCGAAGCTATTCACAACGCCTTTTTCAAGGGACGTCACGGCGGAAAGGCACAAGATGACCTCCTCTACGTGGGCTCAATCAAGACGGTGCTAGGCCATACTGAGGGCACAGCAGGTGTCGCGGCGGTCCTCAAGGCATCTCTAGCCCTACAACACGCCTCTATCCCCCCCAATCTCTTGTTTAACAATCTAAGCGACACGGTCGCACCCTTCTACGGAAACCTCGAGATCACCAAGACTGCCAAGCCTTGGCCAGTTCTGGCCGGCGGCGAGCAAAGAAGACGAGCAAGCGTGAATAGCTTCGGTTTTGGCGGAGCGAATGCGCACGCCATCCTCGAAAGCTATGACGACGACCACGCGAGAAAGCATTATGCCACATCGAGACCCGAGACGTTATTTACCCCCTTTGTGTTCTCTGCCATGACAGAGCAGTCGCTACGTTCCAGCCTTGGGGAATATGTCTCCTTCTTGGAGTGCAATCCAACGATCGACTTACATAACCTGGCCTGGACAGTGCAGCAACGCCGAACCGTCTTCCCCGTCAGGGCTTCATTCACTGCCCAGTCTGTCGACGACCTAAAATCTAGTATCGTCGCTAGACTGCAAGAAGGGAACACCAGTGTCGGCGTTAGGGCCCTATCGACACCGGAAGGAGGAAAACATAAGGTCCTCGGGATTTTCACCGGCCAAGGTGCGCAATATGCACGAATGGGAGCCGAATTGATCGAGAAGTCCAACACGGCTCGTCGAATCGTTCAGGACCTCCAGTCGCATCTGGACGGGCTGCAGGAAGATCGGCCATCATGGTCTCTGGAGGCCGAACTGCTCGCGGGCTCGTCGTCGCGAGTGGGCGAAGCTGCTATCTCCCAGCCACTCTGCACGGCCGTCCAGATTCTCTTAGTCGACCTTCTCCGGTTGGCGAGCGTTGAGTTGGATTGTGTCATAGGCCATTCCTCTGGTGAGATCGGGGCAGCCTACGCCGCTGGATACCTGTCAGCCCGTGACGCCATGTACGTCGCGTACTACCGTGGGCTGTACGCGCAGCGAGCATCAAGTCCTAATGGCAAGGATATCGCAGGGGCAATGGTGGCTGTCGGCACGTCGATGGAAGACGCAGCTGCGCTGTGCGAACTGCCCGAGCTTTTGGGACGTATCGCTGTTGCGGCGAGTAACTCGTCGTCGAGTGTTACTATTTCCGGCGACGAGGATGCCATTCTTGAACTCCAGGAAATCTTGGACGACGAAAAAAAGTTTAATAGGCGTCTAAAGGTCGACAAGGCGTATCATTCGCGACATATGCTTCCGTGTGTTGATGTCTACGTCGAGACGCTCCGCCGCCGTGGCGTGAAAGCGCAAACTCCTTCGGATAAATGCGTTTGGATTTCCAGCGTTTACAATCGACGCATGAGAGCCGAGTCGGATCTAGAGGGCCCTTACTGGGCTGCGAATATGGCGCAACCTGTTCTGTTCTCGCAGGCTCTCACGTCCGCCTTATCTGGAGTTTCGTGCGATGTGGTCCTGGAAGTTGGCCCACATCCAGCGCTCAAGGGGCCTGCAACACAGACAATACAAGAAGTCCTCGACCGCGGTATCCCATATCAGGGTACTCTTTCTAGGCAGACCAGTGCTGTCGAAGCCATGTCGGCAAGTCTAGGCCTTCTCTGGCAGTACATGGGCAAGACTTCTGTGGGTCTGGATAAGTATGAGCGGGAATTGGCCGGTCCTCCATATGCCCCAAAGGTCGTCAAAGGTCTTCCCTCATACCAGTGGAATCACGATACGAAGTACTGGCATGAGTCACGTATCTCGCGGAAGATGCGTCTCAGAACACAACCCGTCCACTCACTGTTGGGAGACGAATCAGCGGACAGTTTCTCGCACCGCCGGAGCTGGAGAAATTTGTTGCGTGCAAGCGAGATTGACTGGTTGTCCGGTCACCAGGTTCAAGGACAAACTGTCTTTCCAGCCGCGGGCTACGTTTCCACGGCCCTCGAGGCGTCGCGGTCATTGGCGGATGAGAGAACCGTTCGCATGATTGAAATCAAGAACTTTGCCATACATAAAGCCATCGTTTTCGACCAGAGTGATTCCGGGATCGAGGTCTTGATTTCACTCGCTGAAGTGACCAGACCCGACTCAGACAGGATCCAAGCTAAATTCACATATTCCGCGGCGATGGGCGCAGAGGAAGATGACTTCAGTTTAGCAGCTAGCGGGGATATTGAAGTCCTACTTGGGGATGTTTCGGCTACTGTACTCCCAAAGCGGGCCCCTAAGCCACCGCATATGATTGACGTCGATTCGGAGCGCTTCTATTCTGCCCTAGCCGATTTGGGGTACGACTTCAGCGGAAGGTTTCGATCGCTTACTGGCCTCCAGAGGAAGCATGGAAGTTCCACATGTATGGTGAAGATGATGCCGCACGAAGATGGCGACGAGCCCCTATTAGTTCACCCGGCAGAGCTGGACGCCGCGTTCCAATCCGTTATCCTGGCATACAGCTACCCAAAGGATGACCAACTACAGTCTCTTCACCTACCAACAAATATCGGACGGATTAGAGTGAATCCTGGGCTATGCACACCTGTCGACAGAAAAGCTTTTGAACTCGTTCCTGTCGACGCGGTCCTCACTAATGAGGGTGCAAAGGCAGCTGGGTTCTCAGGCGATATCAACCTTTTCACCAATGACTCGACTCACGTCGCTGTCCAGGTGCAAGGGGTGAAACTGGTACCCCTAGGTGGAACAAATATTGATGGCGACAGGGAGGTGTTCTCAAAGATAGAATGGGTTAATAGGGCACCGGATGGTCTAACTGCAGCCAGAGACACAACGATAACGAAGCATCATCGCAATACCCTTCTAGCCCTTGTGAGGATATCGGTCTTTTATCTAAGGCAGTTCAATCAGCAAGTACCCGCCTCGGACCCAAAGAGATCAGAACGCCCATACAGCTGTTATCTGGACTATGCTCAACACATCATCTCCCTCGTAGAGAGCGGTAAACACAGACTGGCCAAAAGAGAGTGGTTGGAGGATAGCTTCAGTTCTATGATGGAGGCGACGAAAGAATTCGCAGATGTAATCGACGTACGCGTGATGCACCTTGTTGGCGAGACAATGCCACGTGCATTCAGAGGAGAAACGACAATGCTGGAACAGTTCCGAACGACCGACATCTTAGGAGAATATTACGAAAAGGGTTTCGGGCTTGGCCAATCTTCTGTGTGGATAGGTCGGGCAGTTAGCCAGATCACCGATCTCTATCCACACATGAACATCTTGGAAATAGGTAAATTCACGAGTTTCAGTCTCGATGGAAACCTCACTAACACTTTACGTCAGGTGCTGGGACTGGTGGGGCTACTAAGAACATCTTCCGGGCCATTGGCAAGAGATTTCTCACGTACACGTTCACTGACATATCGGCCGGTTTCTTCGGGAATGCTGCAGACATCTTCGCGGATCAGAAAGACCAAATGATCTTCAAGACATTCGACGCTGAGCGGGACCCTGCCGGTCAAGGGTACACCGAAGGGGCATACGACTTGATCGTTGCGTCTTTCGTCATTCATGCCACGGCGGAACTCGAACGGACTATGAAGAACATCCGTAAGCTTCTGAGGCCAGGTGGATTTCTCGTTGTTGGTGAGGGCAGCCATAACAGCGATCCCGGCTGCTTTATTTTCGGCACGCTGCCAGGGTGGTGGCTTGGCTATGACGAGGGACGTACGCTCTCTCCACATGTTTCCCCTGAAGGGTGGGATAGAATTCTCAGAAACACGGGTTTCTCCGGCATCGATACCACGGCCCCTAACGACTTCGACAACGTCCTCGGCGTGACCCTGTTTGTTTCTCAAGCTGTAGATGACAAGGTAACCCTACTCCGAGAACCGCTTTCTGCTCCTTGCCAACCGATAGAGAAACTTATCCTGGTAGGCGGGCGGACAACCCACAGCGCACGCCTCGTCAAGGAAATCAAGGATATACTAGAGCAGCATACTCTAGAGTCACATGTATTTAAGACTCTTGAAGATGTCGACTATGAGACCGTGGACGATTCCTCGACCGTGTTATGTATGGCAGACCTTGACAAGCCAGTCTTCCAAGACATGACAGCTGCATCTTTCTTGGCTTTCAGAAAGATGTTCCAAGTCGGTAAGACGCTGTTATGGGTCACGAGTGGCCGTCTTTCCGATAATCCATTCAGCAACATTACAGTTGGATTCGGACGGACAGCAGTACACGAGACACCGGATCTTCAGCTTCAACAGCTTGACGTTCCTGACCCTCAGAAGGCCGACCCACGTGTCATAGCCGAGACCCTTCTTCGCTTCCGTAACAAGGGAGAGAAGGATGATAACGTTCTATGGAATGTCGAGCCAGAGATCGTTATTGATGTCGAAGGACGACAATATTTGCCGCGGCTGCGAACTCTGCCCAATCCGAATGCGAGATACAATTCCGCCCGAAGGCCAATAACGCAGGCCACAGATATTGCGGAATCTATCGTTGCCGTAGAACGAGATTATAGGGGTATCGTCGTGAAGAAGCTTTCGAGATACGATGCCAGCCTAGATCATGTCGAACAGTTGCTTGAGCTACGAGTAGAAAACGCGATTATGTCAGCCCTCAAAACCCCATTGGGTCACCAATTCCTCGTCCTTGGGGTGGAAATCAAGACTGGACATAGATATCTGGCCCTTGTTCCCTCTTTGGTGACCGCTCTCAAAGTGCGCCAGACCTGTGCAATCCAATGCCCAGATGTGTCTCTACCGGAAGCAACTTTGCTTTCTGTAATGGCGGCCCACATCATCGCCATGGCTATCGTTGATCCACAGTTCGGTGCTCAGACTGTAGTCTTACATAACCCATCGGCATTGATAGCCGATGCCGTCGCTGCTCAAGCTCCGGCAAAAGGCGTCAAACTGGTATGCGCCGTGGACTCGGATGTCGCTGGGCCAGTTCCCAGTTCATGGCTCCGACTCCCCAATTTTGCGACGCAAGCGGAGCTCTCCAGGATTCTTCCACATCGAATATCTTCCTTCGTGGGTCTTTCTACCAGCAGGTCGGAAAATGAGGCCTCCATCCTATTGGGCCTTTCAGACCATTGCTCTAAGGCTTTTTCGAATACCCTGTTTTCACACAGCGCATGGGATATCAGCACTCCATCGGACACTGTTCTTAGCCAGTGTCTGCGAAGAGCATTCGAATATGTCAAAAGCAGGGAGCACCAAGACATAGCCGTTTCAACGGTGACCATAGACCAAATGGCTGATGGTGTACTTCCTGAAGATCCGATGTCTGTCATCGACATGAAAGTGCCCACTACCGTTCCTGCAAGGGTCCAAAGGCTCGACACCAAGCCCATGTTCAAGGGTGACAAGTCCTACTGGCTAGTTGGACTGTCTGGCGCTTTGGGCATATCTCTTTGCGACTGGATGATTGGCTCCGGTGCCCGGACCTTGGTTCTCAGCAGCAGGAATCCCAAGATAGATCCCACTTGGGTCGAGACTCACAAGCATAACGGCGTCAACGTCGTCATAATTCCTTGGTAAGATTTCAATCAAAATAACCCTCTTTCTACCTGCACATGCTGACTGATGCCAAGTGACGTAACCGACGAGCCTGCGCTTAGGCGCGTGCATGGGACGATCTTCAAGAGTCTCCCACCCATTGTTGGCGTTTTAAACGGAGCCATGGTGTTGAGGGACTCGTCGGTCCGCAATATGACCTACGAACAACTTATAGATGTCATTCGACCCAAGGTTCTCGGCAGCATCCATCTAGACGCCATTTTCAAAGAGGAAGACCTTGACTTCTTCATACTCTTCTCCTCAATTAACTGCATTATCGGCAACTTGGGTCAAGCCAATTATGCCGCAGCAAACACTTTCATGTGCAGCTTAGCTGCTCAGCGAAGAAGACGTGGATTTGCTGCAACGGCATTGAACGTAGGTGCCATCATCGGCGCAGGGTACATCGAAAGGGAGTCTAGTAAAGCGCTAGACCTTACTGTGGCGAAGGGGTCGCTGATGCACCTCTCCGAGGAAGATTTCCATCAACTCTTCGCCGAAGCGATCGAAGCAGGCCATCCTGATAACCCCGACGGCCCGGAACTATCTACGGGAGTGTTGGATGTACCAATTGATTCGCCAGATCCCCCGAGGTGGCTCTCAAACCCGATGTTCTCGTCCTTCGTCGTACACCACAAAGGAGGAGATGGCGCCAAGGAGCAACAAGCAAAAACTGTCTCCATTAAAGACCTTCTCCACAGCTGTCAAACGCCAGGAGATCTCCGGAAGCTCATTGAAAGTAAGTTAGAATACCATGCATGTCCCGAATCTGTTGAGGTGTGGGAATTAATATGATACAGAGATGTTTGCCGCACAGCTTCGCCACGAATTGCAAATGACGATGGATGATGACGCTTTAATGGGCATGCACAGCAACGAGCTAGGCCTCGACTCACTCATCTCCGTGGATATTCGTACATGGTTCCTCAAGAACTTCCAAGTCAGTATCCCTGTCCTTAAGATCATGGGCAGCGGGAGTATGTCGAGTTTGGTTCAGATCGTGCTGGAAGATGTGCCGCCGGAGCTTGTTCCTAGGATGAGTGATAAAGGCCAGATTGCTGGGGATGAGACACCGTCCAGCAGTATAGGGGATTCTCCCAGCTCCGACGCCGCGACCGATCAAAGCTCCTCCGATTTCACCACACCCGAGAGTGGTGTACCAAGCGACGAAAAGAAAATCGATTGGCTGGCAGAAGCATCCGTGCCAGATGATCTGGCCAGTGTGGTTGCGACTGGGGTAGCAGCACCGCGAATTCAATCTCCTCCTGCTGTCATTGTACTCACTGGTGTCAGTGGCTTGTTAGGCCACAATCTCCTCAGCTTCTTATTGAAAGAAACATCAGCCAAGAAGATCATCTGCATCGCCGTGCGGCAACTCGAAGATCGACTGCAAACAAACCAGCTTCCAAGGGACGGACGCGTGACTTACTATAAAGGAGACTTGCGTGAACCACGGCTCGGTCTCTCGGAAGCAGATGCCAGAGCGATCTTTGCAGAGGCTGATGTGGTAATCCACAACGGCGCGGATACTTCCCACCTGAAGTTCTATCCAGCGCTGCAATCATCAAACGTCCAGTCCACCAGGGAGCTTGTACGCTTGTGTATACCGCGAAAGATTCCATTCCACTACGTATCGTCCGTTGGAGTAATCCTGTTCTCGGATAAGGACGTCTTCCCGCCTGTTCGCGCCACAACGTCGTTCCCACCTGGCGACGGATCTCATGGATATATGGCATCCAAGTGGGCCAGTGAGCGCTTCCTTGAGCAAGTCAACGAGAAATACAACCTTCCAGTCTGGATCCACCGTCCAAGTACCATTATCCGCGAAGGACAAGATGCCGAGACGGACAAAGCGCAGATGGACTGGGTAAACGCTCTGATGCAATACATGCGGATGACCAAGACCGTCCCCAAAGTTGTCAACATTTGCGGAGCCTTGGATCTCGTCTACGTTAACAGCGTCTGTTCGGATCTAGCTAGCGCTGTGTTCGGTGGGTTGAAAGCGGATCGTAGCGTCTCCTACGTCCACGAAGTCGGCGACATCGTGGTACCGCTCGACCACCTGGATGATGTCGGAAAGAAGGACGGTAAAGTTTTCAAGGTCATTCCTATGGCTGACTGGATCAAAAAGGCTGTTGCTGCTGGCCTGCACCCTGCTGTCGCGGCAGTCATTGAGGAAATGGATTCCCCCGGTATGCGGGACTACCCAAGGCTTCAAAGGAATGTTGAAGCATAGGTCATATACTCTACCCTATTGGCCGCGGGTTTGAGATGGCGTAGTTGGATTAGATTAGTACCTACACATAGGTATGTAGTGAAATTGGATATACTCTCGCTTCCTCGAGTCTCTCATATTAATTAGCTGGTTTCCCTGCGGCAGTTAAACATTCAGTCAGTTCCGTTTTACCGCGAAATGCCACATTAATTGATAATTATTGATAGGCCAGTATATAAAAGACGACGTTTTGCAATAGGTGAGGATACACTCGAGCTTCAACGTAATAATCAAAATGACTTTTCTTTTTCTGCCAGGTAGAAATTCCCAAAATTTCCGGCCAAAGGAAAAATGAAACCCCCCCATCCTGTGATAGGTACTTAGGTACCTAGCCAAGTCACCTGTTACTTACCCACATACAAGCATAACTTCAAAAGGGACAAAAAAAGCCATGCATAAATCGATATAACAAGTCATTCTTGTAGGTCCATATACCCCGCACTAATTGGTTGCCTAGGAGACGACTAAGCCCGAATGGGCGCATGCCCTGTGCCGGGCCGGGGATATAGGCTTCGACCAAGATCCCATAGACCTAGATAGATTTACCAACAAGCAAGCTTCTTATACCACGATTCATTAAAGGTTCTTATATCAACAGATTGATATAGGGGCTTAGGATCTAAAGTATACGAAGGCAGCCAGACGCACAGTCATTCTCTTTACCAAATTCTTTTCCATCGATATTTCATGTCACGATCCGGGGGCATTCCCACGGCCCCCGCAAAATGCTCGTCATTTTGCGCCGGGCGGTTAGATTTTAACCCATCCAAGTGCGTCCACTCTATAAATTCCATGTCAAACCTGGAAACCAAGGTTCCAAGCGTGAAGATGATTTCTTGTTTAGCAAAATGGCGACCGGGACAAATTGATATGCCCCCTCCTATATTGTGGGTTTTAGGTGTCAGTCCTGTTCCGCGAAAATAAGGCTGATGCGACTTACCATATGGAAAAAAGGCACCCACGCGACCAGCCAAGTTAAATTCAGGCTTCTGCACGATATTGCCAGACTCGTCCGTCTTCTCTGTGTACGTGATATGACGCATGGCCCAAAACTCGGACGCCGGGTGTTGAGCGTCGCCCCATACAGTCTCGTCGCGGTGGGCGAGCTGAGAGGGCGCCTGTAGCAGAGCCCCTCGTTCCACGTTGTAACTGTCCAACGGCATGGTTTCGGTCACCTCGCGTGTGACGTTGACTGACACGTGGAGGCGTAGTATTTCAACATATACTGACTGAAGGATCGGTAGTTTTAGCATCTTATGGGCATCGAGGCTTCGGGCGCCTGTGTCTGGGTCTAAACGAAGGCAGTTCGAATTTATCTGTTCCCGCACCGCTTCGTAGAGGGTAGGATCCTTGACGAGCTCTATCATACCCCACATGGCCATTCGGACCGCATTCGCGTTCGTGCTATACATATGTGAGACACCAAAGATTAGCTATCTCAGCCTTAGGAGTCGGGTGGGGTGTGTTTCGTGCTTGGTCAACTAACCCAAAGATAAAAGCTGCAACTAGCCCAGCCGAAGTCTCGGGAGACAGGGTCTCTTTCATCCACTTGGCCATTTCTCGAGCAGCTCGGGAGCCAAAGTGCGGCTCCCAGTCTGCGTCGGCGTCGGGTCCCTTCCAATCGAAGTTTTGCCAGGCAGATTCAAGATACTTCCTCGTCATGGCATGGAACCGGTCGCGATTTCTCCACGGTCGAGGATTCATCCATCTGGGGAGTCCCCACGGAAGCTCGGCGGCGGTCAAGATGAATTTCCACATGGCATCCATCAACCCGGGGTTGAGTTCAAGAATCCGGTCGCCCATGAAAGTAGTGAGCGCACTCTCAGACATGTCGCTCATGCAAAAGTTCCTGACAGTGGCAGTCGTCCATTTGCCTATGGGATACTTTTCCACCTTCTCCATGAAACGGTGATAATAAAGCTCCCCAAGGCGGTCGGCTGCCACTGAGCGAGCCAAAAACTCGGAGTGTAGATGATGCTGACTGGCCCAGTAACGGTCGTGTTCAGGTCTATCCTCGGTTCCCGGGGCTGGCTTTCGCATCCGACCCGATTTGTCGTTGCGGAACTTACCCAGCTCTTCCTTGGACGCTGCCCAAACATATTCCATTATATCGAGCATGAAGATGTCGGGGCTCAGCCCCCGTGAGGGTCGGAACATGGTCTGGACATTCTGCGCACCTGTGACCAGGTACAATTTCCTAGCACCCAAGCGAAACCCAACCAGTCTACTTTTGTGCAACTTATGACTGTTTTGCCACAAGAATCACAAGTTAGTATCGGAATCATAACCCAAATTCTCGATTCGCCTTACTTTGATTTTTCGAGAAAGCCTTGCATGTTTGTCAGATACTGCCAAGCGTTCGAGACGAATGGAATCGTCTCTCCGAGCCATGGCGGTTTCTGCCCGTTGTCTCGTCGCGAGACCATCAAACTCAATACCAAAACCACAGCCATAAGCGGCAATGCCCAAAATATAACGCGAGTCTCTATCATTGTCGTAATACGTTCCATTGTGTACTCGGTAGACGTCATTTTCTCGGTTGCTGCTAAGCTGGGCATAGTAAGGTCATCGATTCCTTACACAGCATCTTCTACTATGCTGTAAAACTGGGAGAGGTGAGATGTATGTACGTCTACATGCCAATCAACTACTACTGCCTACACCCCCTGCTCGGGCATTCCGTACGCTGACTTTTCCTCCTCCGGCTGACCATACGCATACGGTCAATTCGGGTTCGGTTTCCTAAACGGTACGTCCGATGTGCCACAACATCAGCTCTAGAGGCCGGGCACACCCTTTGTTTCTAAGCTAATCCGGTCAGTGTCTCCTTAAGACCGCAAAATGCATAGGCGAATGATCAGGTGCAGTAAGCATGTGAAGGATCAAATATGAGGCTTAGAATAGTAACAGTTGATAAATCACATCTATGCCTAAATATGCAAGTATTCGTGTACATAAACCGGGTGCATATCATTCCGAATCTATAGATCCTTAATCTCATATCGTTTCCTTAGCATTTCCCCGTACCTCATGAAAAGAAATGGTACCGGCAATAGGCCCACGGCTATGAAACCCAGAAGACTGTTACCCCATCCCACACCCAATCTGGCAAATAGGCTCAATCCCGCGAGTGGGAGAAAGGCACCGCCGAGGGACCGGATAATCGTGTTGGCTGCCAGCGCGCTTGCGGAGTAGACGGTGAAGGCATCGATAAGATATAAGATTATGGACATGAATATGATGATGTTACCGATTCCTACCAATGCCATCCCAATAATAGGAGCAATCCAGTGAACATGGTATTCAGCTGTCCAGCCGTACACGAAGAGGCCTGCGGGTAAGAGAATGTTTCCGATAGGTACTGTCTGAACCCGAACCTCGGGCTTCGCGCTCCCGGTAGCTTCCATCTGTTTTCTGACCTGCCGGTCTGAGGTTGAGCTGACGATGGCAATGCCAATGATGGAGCCGACACCTAATCCAAGAAATGCAAGGCCGGCAAGATTGGGTGTGAAGCCGTAGGTCTCTTGGAAGACTTGGGTGATGGAGGAAAACATGAGATATAGATATCCGTAGACGACGGCCATGTAGAGGGCGCTGATAGCACCGATAGGGGACAGCAGGAGGAGTTTCATAGGTCGCACAAAACTGTGCTTCAGCCGGGCAACAGGACTCAAGCCCGTATCGAGAGCGTGGCGAAGATAGGGCTTGCCTGTCTGCTGACGGAGTCGGACAACCTTGCGCTGTAGAATAACGGGCGCGTACGTCTCCTTGCCCAGGAGCAGCACCGCAATGCCGATGACCCCGCCGGCAATTGTCACCAGCCAAAAG
>JAOWAP010000678.1:0-20645 GCA_028565235.1 Hypoxylon lenormandii
CTGGTGGATTTCAGCTCTGGTCGTCTTGTTCTTCCGACCATCGGTCTGATGTACACGCCAGGGTATATGATTGCAGTGCATAGATTCATGCCTTTGGAATCGCATGACTTTATGACATTGGCAGCGTCCGATTTGTTGTAGCACCTCCATCCTCACCCGTGTCGGCGCCACCCGGCTTCTTGGCTTGCCCACCGAGCCAGATGCATATCGGTAACGCGCCCGACGCCGCCCAAATGCTGAAGCTCCAAGTCATAGTTCCCCAACCCGCCGAATCGACAACATATCCGGCCCATAACGGTCCAATGACCCCTCCGAGGGCAAAGGCCATGGTGAATAGCCCGTAACCTAATCCGTATACCCCCTTCTCCCCAAAGATGCCGGGTTCTTCTGCCGCCTTCGCCTCGATAACGTAGGTAATCTCGGCCATGAGGGGGACGTTTGCAAATGCCAACGCGATGCCGAATATTGCTAGCAAAAAGCCGAGGAGAACCTTGTGCTGTATGGTATTCTCGGTGACGAAACGGAGACATACAAGCAGTGGTACCGAGAGGCAGAATCCGAAAAACGAAGGCCACCTGGCACCGTACTTATCCGCAAGCCAACCCACCAGAGGGGAGATGAAGCCGGGTAAGAAAATAGCTAGAAAGAAAATGCCAGCAGCTGTGGAATTCCACCCAAAAGTTCTCTGGAGGAACAAAGCCAGCGTAGCATCGAATCCCATCCTGCCAACTATTAGCTTGTGTTACACTAGGTTCGTAGCCGTGAGGCGTGGACTATTATCCTTAGAAACTCACATAAGACCGGCCTCGACAAATAGACCCCACAGTGCAGTGAGTAATCTCGGGGACTTCAAAAGGATCTTGATACAATGTTTCATGCTGGTACGCTTAGCTGGAACTATTGGATTCTGGCCAGCTATAGTTTCTGCCTGGGTGTGTTTTTCCTCGCTGCTATATTGCTGGGGCTGGTTGATCTCCCTACTTGGTCGGGTAGAGTTTTGAGAATCTAAGGCACTGGGGGGGACCACTCGCTCGACATCGATCTGAGTCGTTTCTGTTGCTGAAGGACGGGAGTCGTGGTCCTCGTTAGCCCATTGCTATACCGACATGAATTAGCAATTACTTCTCCAAGATATTTGAGGGCTTGAAACATGACTTGGGGTTGTGGTTCCTGAATTATCCCCAATGGGCACGATTGTGGAAAATTTCACTGAAAACAGCTTAAAAGGGGGGAAGGGGGGAAACAGGACTTGTGGCGTTGCGTACTCTAGCGACCTTCTTCTCAATCATAAAGAGCCGAAGCAAGATGTCTACTACTACAACACCGAAGGCAATGTAATACACAGCGTAGTAGCCGGCCGCGTTGTAGACTGCGCCGCCTATTGCCGGTGCGATAAGTAATCCGACACTCATCGATATGCCAATATAGCCCATGGCGACGCCTACAGCGGTGTCCATAGTATCAACCAGCAGCGCGCAACCTACGCTCCACACTATGGCGGCGCTGAACCCCTGAAGGAGTCTGCCCAGGACCAGAAGACCGATGGAGTTGCCAAAACACAGCAACAAAGTCGACGCAGCTAATGCGACCAATCCGATAAGCAATGGCCATCGTCGCGACGAGGTATGGTCGGCATACAGTCCAGCCAGTGGACTACCGGCGAACAAGGCAACGCTGTAGCATGCTAGCAAGATAGAAGTCCAACGTTGTACTTGGTCTTCCTCGATGCCGACCTGGACGGTGAGCGAAAATGGTATGACGGGAACAATCAGCGCATAATAGAAGATGTCAGTAAATATTGCTAGGTTTACTTTCAGTCCATAGTTAGTAATGAAAATCAGATATCAAGTGACTATTGCACGAACCGGTGAGTACTATCAAAGTTGTCGAGGATCGAATTGAGAGGAGCCATGGGGGCTTTGACTTGGAGTCCTTTCTCGTTCCCGAAAGGAATTGTTTCGCGTTGCCGAGAAACCCCATCTTCACTCTATATAATTCAAATTTAAGCCTGTATGCCGTAGAAAGATATATCTATTTAGAAAAAAGCAGCAATGTGTGAAAATTGATAAAAATTCTTCATAATGGGCAATTTCGCAACTTTCAGAATAGGTGACATCAACGAGACTTTGTATACTTTCTTTAGTATGCTAAAGTGGATTATGCATGAGGGTCCCGCGGAATCCGTCAAGGGGTACCCGCGGGATGCTACTCTTAGTTCCAATGACGAATGTTTTCATTCTTTACAGTAAGAAGTTTGAATCCAGGAACCGCGATGTTTAACTTTTATATACCTTTATGAATGACCACAAGGCGAGAGGCTTATAATTTCATCAGATGTGACAGGAGATAAAAAGAACCTCAGGAGATACGGGGAAAGGAAGGAAGAGGAAAAGGAAAAAAAGGGGATATCGATTGATAAGAATATGGATAAGATGCGCTTATCGGTGCCTATTTACCTACGGTACTTGGGTACGCTCGATCCGCTAGCGGCAGTTGACAGCTGGAAGCCGCTGTAGATGTAAAACAGAGTCCATCATGACCCACTTAACCTTGGGCCTTTTAATTGAATTTCTCAAGCTTCTTTTTTTCTTTCATACCAGATGCTTTGCCGAAGCCACACTCAACACTTTGGTGACGCGCTTTATTCTACTACTGGACTTTAGGATCATTCCAATCAAAATGTCGGAAACAATGGCGTCCGAAGAATTCGTCATGCTCCCCGTTTCTATACCTCCACTCCCGTCATTTCGCGTTCAGGCGACACACTACCTCTATCTACGAAGAAACACGCCGAGACTGCCAACTCCCGACGATTCCCGCAGTCTTTACGTTGCAAATGTCCCTTGCGATAGCACCGAACCGCATTTTCGAGCTCTATTTTCCAGCTTAATAGGAGCAGGCAGATTCGAGAGCATCACTTTCGAGCAAGACAAGAAACCCTCGAAATCATCCCACGAACCAGCCCAAGCCTTAAGACTAGCAGGACACAGGAAGAGAAAGCGGAGCGAAGACGAGATACAGAACGCGAAAGATGAAGCCGCTGCCGAATTGCCATCCACCTGGACCCGACAAGTTTATGGAAGCGGGAGCTGTGCTGTGGCGTTGTTCGCCGACGAGAAGAGCGCCGAGCACGTACTTAAAGCTGCCAAGAAGCTCAAGAAGCCAAAGAGTTACCCGGTATGGGGAGAAGGTGTCAAGGACAAAGCTCCCCCCTTGGGCTCTCACTGGCTAAAGGCACACAACAAGCTGTCGTACCCAGGCAACGATATAATCCAAGCCAGCATGGACGCCTACTTCACCGTCTTCAACAGAAAAGAAAAGGAAGCCGCTCAACTTGCCATGAGACTCCGGAATGAGCCGGACGAGGATGGTTTCGTCACTGTCACGCGAGGTGGTCGTGCAGCACCCGCCAGAAGGGACGAAGCCGAGGAAGCCAAACAGAAGATGCTAGAAAGGGAGAAGAAGAAGAAGGATGAAATGATGGACTTCTATCGATTCCAGATGCGCGAAAAGAGGAAGGCAGAGCAGGCAGAGATGCTGAAGCGTTTCGAGGAAGACAAGAAGAAGGTCCGAGCTATGAAGGAGAAGCGAGGAAAATTCAGGCCCGAGACCTGAAACGAGAAGATCGTTGCCAGACAGCCTAGTGGAAGAAGAAGGAAAATGGCATCCAACTCTAGCCTGATCGCGATGTCCGCCTTCAGACCCGACTTGTTCCCTTCAAGAGAACCATGACAAAGTATGGTCAAGTAGACCCATACCTGCGTAAGTCTTCACAATAACTCAATCTTGCTGGATGATGACGAGCACGGGGCCAGCGAATGCTATCGCGTCTGGGTCACCAGACTTTTGATAGCGCGTGCCGACAAAAACCGTGTAACAATATCTTCTCAAACTTGTCTGACAGCATTCATGTTGCTTTTTTTCTTTTTCGGGGCCATTGCTGTAGCAAAGAAGTTGGCTAATATAACTCACAGGCGAGGGAATAATGCGAGGAAAGGCCAAATTCAACTCCGGTTGCAAAGCGGGACTACTAAGGCGCGGAGTCATTTACGGGCCTATATAGATCATAGGTACCCTAAGATGGGCTTCTCGATAACCGTCAAGAGCCAATGTATGTAGGTGTCGAGTGCTGTGTCTTTGACGACATACCATCTCCAAGATTGTCTACCAATATACTACAATCAGCCTCAATTAGCACACTGAGCGTACGTTATTCTATCTAGGATAGGCCATCAAAGAGCAGTAGCCTTGATGATTCAGAGATACGAGATCTCTTGCGTCGAACACTAGCACGTGTAGTAGCCCGGTCTATTCTACATAGCATGTACAAGCTCTTCTAATACCTTGTTTTCCCGCTGTGTCTTCGATGCCCGTTTCCCACATAGCACTTTCCAGCGAGCACACCGTCGATCTCATCATCCATTTACTGTGGTCATGTGCTACGATGCTAAGTCAATCCCAACGTAGCCTGTCCTTGGGTCTTCATAAGATTGGCCCATACCAACACCTTCAACGTGTTTCCCAGCAAACAATGTAATATGGTAAGTACGTCTTGCCCACATCCACACCTTGGACCTCAATTGCATATGCTATGTAGACATGAAAACATTCGGTAGCCTGTTCGCCCGGGCGTAGTCGGTGGCCGGAATGTGCTGCAATGCTTTGGGACCGTCGCTACCGGACCCAATCTACAGCGGCAACATTGTACACGCCAACCTGACTTCAAGCCCCTTTGGGTCGACATCCGAGCCACGCCAGCGTCTCCTCGACGCGCCTGATCAACCCCGTCCACGTCTTCTCCCGCTCATCCCACGGCACCCGTGCCTCGTCCTAGACCGCGAGCTATTTGCAGGTCAGGGCCTCGATGAGTGCTTAGCCGCGTAGCTCAAGTCTGCGCGTAGCGAACTTGATTTTCCAGCGGAAACATGTCAGACACGAGACACGCGTCCAAAAAAGGAGGTGATGCTGGAGCGTGGCGAGGCTAGTTCGGGAACATGGCTGGCGACGTGCAGGACCAAGACCTTTCACGCGAAGGGATTTTTAGAAACATCACAGCCGATGCCCGCGGCATTTCGAACGTTCTTGAGAACGGAAGTAAAATACAACATCTCGGCGGAAACACGTGAAGCAGGACATCTATCGGTGTGGTAGTTACTATGAAACATTGGAGACTACTTAGTGTGCGCCGGCAAGTTCCTCGTCAGATTATTCCGAATTTGGACACGAATATATAAAAAGAATCGCGTGGGAAAAGAATGCAGTCAGCATTTTGGATGCATTCAAGGTAGATGGTATGAGCGCTCTGATTCGTTCCCGCCCTGGCAGTCGGAGTTGAAATGGTGGTTCCAGGTAGGACTGTACGTAGTAGAGCTGAACCTGGATAAGAATACACATGGAAAAATGGTAATGTAGTATTAGCCGCTGTCCATTCACACGCGATAAGAGCCGTTGCGCAACCGTTGCCAAGATAGGACCACTGCAAGGGGGTTGGCTCACCTAGCAAACGTTAGGTCGTATTGTACGGTGGTAATTAAGAGATAGTCCATATAGTATGTAGTGCTATAGGGGGATGCTATTTTCAAGACCAAGATGACCGACCTTCTAGTTTATAGAAAATCGCCCCCAAGGTCGTCCGATCTTACCACACAATACACTCGCCTATATATACGACCCGGTCAGTCGTGGTCTGAAACATGTACGCTGCGGGAACCACGAACTTCTAGAACCGTCCCTTTTCAGATGCTCGCTCGGCCATGGATTACTTATCAGCATCCACCTCATCTACCGCTTCGTCCCAATATGGCGTCTATACCGGGGTCTGGGTCAACTGGTCCCGCGGGCGTGCTTTGGGGACCACCATCACCTTGAGCAACAGCGATGGCGATCTCGTCATTGCTTTCACGGCCTTCTTCGTCGGCCTCATTGCGTCGCGCTTTTGGCGCATTGCTTGTCTGGTTTTTCATCGTGTCTACTCTACTCAAGACCCACGGGACGCCCTCTACCACCAGCGACAAGTCATTCTTCGAAATTCCGAGTCTGCTGGTAGTGGTATATGGTCCGTGATTGGCTTATATTGGGCATGGCGCGATTCAACCCCTGCCAAGAAAATCTTTATTCGCACGATCCCTCTCATCATCTTTTCTCTCGCCTGCGTCGTCGGCTTCACCCTCGCCAGTGGTTTCTCATCTCGCATATCCACAGCGGTTGGCAACCAGGTCCTGATAGATGGGAGCCATTGCGGTTATCTCGCCGGCGGCGGTCCTATAAAGGGAACGTGGGAGGTTAACCAGCTCACAAACGCCGCTAACTATGCTCAACAATGCTACTCGTCTTCCAACGGCTCCGTGTCCGGCGTACTCGACTGTACCCTCTTCGTCACCAAGAATCTCGACATAGTCGTTAATGATTCGGCTCCATGTCCTTTCGACAGCGGCATCTGCCGTAGCGACAATACTAATTTACTACTAGATACCGGGTATATAAATAGTGTTAACCACTTGGGGATGAATGCGCACCCGGAAGAAGCAGTTCGCATCAGGACTACCCTTCACTGCGCTCCATTGGCAACCGAGGGTTATACTAGTAGTCGTACTACTCCGACATTGAACTATACTAGGTATCACTACGGTAGTCGTGCTCCGACCAGCTCGGATAACGGTACGAGGGTTAACTACACCATCGAGGTCAAAGACTTGGCTTCACAATACATCGAGGGCTATCAGCAGGGCTCGACTCAGTACAATTTAAAGTATGACACCTCGGCTTCACCCCATCTCCTCCCTCCTTACTATGAGCACCCTATTACCTATCTAGGTACCTAACTACCCCTGGATACACACACACACACACACACACACAACTTACGAAGCGGACATGTAACTGACCTTGCTTTAGTGCTCTATTATCCGCGAGGTATAAATACGACTTCTTCGCCGCCGAGAGCAACTGGAACGCCAGCGCGGACCTTGCTCTACCTGATGCAGACGTGGTCGTCACTTTCCTCTCAGGAAATGGCATCCTTTCGCTCGATCCCATCAATGATCCCTGGTATCGAATGAACAGGACGGGTCCCGAAATAGGCTATTTATCCTCGGATGTCAAAACCCAGGCGTTCACGCCCGACGAGGCAGCCTCTCCCATGGGTTGTGCCGAGCGATTTCAATTCTGCAACCATACAGAATGCGGGCCACTAGCGAGTTTAGATGATGCTATCGAATATTCCGCACCGCTGTTTGGCATCACCGAATCGCTCCTTGAGGCCGATTATTCCGGTTCATGGGATTCTCTTTCGGAGAAGTACGCCAGCAGCCGCTCGGCATCTCGGTTTCTATGGCTGATTACTGCGTTTTCCAATTACCCGACAACGGCATACGAAGCTATGGCAATACTCGGGCCTCAAGTTTTGGATTCTCGACGTCGGCTTCAAGGGTCGTTCCAGGGGTCATTCCAAGGAGCTTTACCCGACAACCAATGGCAACTGTAAGTCACTTTCAGCAGTCTCTGTTTTCTCTACTTGACGTTTCAAATATCAGGATACTCCTGATCGTAACTTTCTACCAGTAGAGAGGGGGAAAGAGGCGTTTTCATCACTAACAGCTAATCTTTGTGCTTGTAGCGACCTAATTTTCTGGTTTAAAATCACTCTCGCCGCATTGCAGACTTCGTTCGTTGATATTGCGTACGGAACGGCCGACCCGGAATTCGCTCCCTATACCGTAAACATGACGCAACCGGCTCAGAGGGATATTTGCGATAACCAGGTATGAAATGCACCTCTCGGAGGACCGGTTTACATGCCACGCATCTCTCGAGTCTTCGTGTTTCCCCCTGTGAAATAGTATGTCGCTAACACCACCCCTTAGATCATCAATAGCACGCAATATACGTCCTTCAGCTTTTTAGGTCTGCTTCTCACTTATATCGGCGGCCTCTTAATTATCCTTGTGTCCTTTATCCTGGAGCCTCTGCTTGCCTATTTGCAACAACGCCGAGAACGCAAGGACTACGCCCTAATCGAGTGGGATGCTAATGAGATGCTTCAACTTCAGCGTCTCGCGCAGGAAGGGTTTGGATGGGGAACATGGTCTAACTGCACCAAATCCATCCCCACGACAGCTAGTCCTGAAGAGGCTCTGGGTGGTGTAGACTATAGCAACCCCCATCATCTCAAACTCCACGTATCGCGAAGAGCCACCGATCTAAGCGATAAAAGCACCAGTCTAAGCGAGAAAACTGGCGAATTCAAGGTGGATGAAATATCGGTCTGTACCGAAACTAACTCGCGATCTGGAACAGTCCATACTTCTGAAAAGCCTGTAGCGGTGTCATCCAGGGACGATATTCAAGAGGAAGCTAACTCTGAGAAGACTACCTAGGTAGATTAGGTAGCCATGGTTTAGAAATCCAAGTGCTATGCATTTTAGCCGAGACTGATCACGTAACACGTCTTTCGAACGCATCGTGACTGATTCTAGGGTATGGGTATTTCGGTCTCGTCAAGTCTATATCATACGTCACCAGCTCTCAGTAAAACGGCCCCCACTCTGCTTTTGGAGATGTTGCTCGAGAAGGCTTCTGTGCGTTAGCCACAGGAATAGGGGTTACACGCCAAGCCCTCGAGGCAAACATTACCTAGAGTCAGCACTTGCCTGTCAGCCTGTCTGAATCTATCTCGCTCTACTAACAGATACTTAGGATAATTGGCTAGGTTCGTGCTAGATGGGCAATCTGCGGTCAGCTTACCTTTAGTGTTGGTAGTAGCCAAGAAACTTGAAACATACCGATGTAGCTGTTGTCTAAACCCAGCCTCTTATACTCCAATATGTGCATCTTGGTGCGCCAAGGGTGCTACGTCCGACTGAAAATAAGACATAAGGCTGGTACTAGATCTTTGCCGTTATGCGTATCAGGGGAAGCGCAAAATGAGAGTTTGTATATCAAACACCAGACTGTGAAAAAAGGCTCATCACAGCATTTGGATGACAATATACCCAAGGCAAGTTCAATCCTCCCGCCGACACGTTTAATTCTAACTAATGCCAGATAATCATGCGACATCATAGGTATGCGCCACATCCATTGCGACATGTGGATGTGACAAGCGGATTGGCTGAGAAGTACGAAGTAAGCGTTCTATTATGAAGTCTCGGGCGATGCGTTATGACGTGCTCAGCTGCTGCTGTTGGTAGCAAATGTGCCTTTTGTCTACTTCCCCCTGCCTTGAGACTTAAGAATTTACAGTCAGTCTCAGACAAAAGTGACAACTCATAATACGTACACGTCCAACACGTCTCGGACCGTCAACTTTAAATCTTACCCGACAGTCTCCGATGCAACCTCGCCGACCAACTGCATATTACAGTGGAACCAGGAATCCATCCGCTGCATCTCTTCGGGAAAGGATGAGCAGTGATTATGTGACACGGCATAAAGGGGATTTGTCTGGTACAGCCCTATGACGATGACGGCGAGACGCGTTCCTTCGAGACCAACGGTTTTCAATACGAAACACCAACGAATTCTAGCTAGCTTCCCGACATCGTTCCTCTGATGATAGAAACATCGACGTTTTCACATCGCAGGCACCTTTACTGCTACTTGATGGACGAGACAGCTTAAGCGCGTCCACAATGGACAGTTTTTACCTATGGGGTCGTAGCAACAAGTCCACTGGCTGGAAGCAGGCGGCCAAGGTCAACTGCATCGTTCTCGCCTCTATGTCGGTGACTTTGATCGGTTGCTTGATATCTGCAACTTCCAAGGTTGGCGGCATCGAGAAGGCCTTGTTTTTTTACGATGGCGACTGCGATGGAGGTAGTGTCTCCAAGGTCAACACGGCGCTCCATTTGCTCATCAACATCGTCTCAACACTGGTGGTGAGTATCATTCCCAGTCTATTACAAGGAGTGACAAGCACCATTATTTTCCATGTTTATACTGACGCTGTGGTGTTAAGTGAGTCGTGCTTTTCTTTCGTTAACTAGGGGGTACTTTGCCTTCGGTTTCATGGCAGGTTGAAGAGTCAACATACGCCCACGTTACTATTTCTCGCACTAGCACCTAGCACTTGGTGGCATATTCCAAGGCTGCCTTGACCAAGCCCTTTCCCCGAGGAATATTCTCACCCGCATCCCAAACACGAATATACCCCTTTCCCGCTATTCAAGCTGACTAGATGATGTTAGGCTAGCATCGAGCAACTTCTTCATGCAGGTCTTGAATTCGCCCTCGAGGGAAGAGGTGAATGCGGCTCATTTCAGAGGCTCCTGGATGGGAATTGGAATACCTTCTGTCCGCAACGCCTTCAAAGTTTCCCGGTTTAAGACTGGCTGTTGGCTGTGCTTGCTGATCAGTTCAATTCCAATCCATCTCTTATTCAACTCGACTGTGTTCCAAACTGATCGTAAGTAATATAACCATTCGTTTATTCATCTTTGCTACATATCGTAATAGTTAGATTCGTCCAGAATGATGAATCTTTGATCCTTTAGCATCCTCACCCCAACCCCGAACTAGAGCATTAATTGTGCCGCAGAGAGAGAATCCGACTTTCATATGACCATCGCCACCGAAGAGTTCTTGGACGGAGGATCCTTCTATCCACCAGGGGCGGGTTTAGTCCAAGCCGGATTTAATTCGTTTTTTCGAATTTATGATAGTCCAGCTTTCGTGCTCGATTCAGAATATACCGACGACGGTGAGCTAACGGGGGGCTCGATTTCCAGCTATGGGCGAGCGGTCAACCTCACAGACTACGCAGACAAAAGCTCGGACGCCGTGAAAAACATATCAGCTACGGCCTCGAATGCCGGTCGGTGGGAGAGACTGGGGGTAGAGCAATGCAAGCAAGAGTATATCAGTTGTAACGGGCTGAAAGAGCATCGAAGTTTAGTCCTGGTTGTCGACAAGCCCGGTGGCTGGATACGAAACGAAATGTGGAATCTCCTAGATAACCAAACCGAATTCTGGGCTCGCTATGTACCCCCGGATCAACCCAACCACTTGTTCTTCACCGCGCAATGCGAGATGTACGCTATAAGCGCTCCAAATATGCCGACGACATGCGAGAACACTTGCTCCCTGGCTTTTGGACAGGGCACAGGTACATATGAGAAAACCGCAATATTAGATAGTCCGAACTGGGAGTTTCCATTCTTTGATGATAGATACGCCCCCCTGATCAACGGAACTAACACCACCGTTGAACACTTGGTTGGGAGCCCTCCCGTTGTATACTTTTCGGGTAGCCTTTTTACCTCCGGTCTGCAGCCAGGGACTTTTGACATGTCGGTGAGATACTGCCTTGCCGAACCCCTCGAGAGAGTCTGTCATATTGCTCTATCGCCGACGCTCCTACTGGCGGTCACACTGTGTGTCGTCTCCAAGACCATCACGGCTATCTTGGTTACAATAGTTCTCGGCCGCCGCAACCAGGCTCCCTTGGCCACGCTGGGAGACGCCATGGAATCCTTTATCGAGAGGCCGGACCGGGTGACCGCAGGCATGTGCACAGTTGGACAAGCCGAGATTCGGAGAGCCATGAGAGTAGACAAGGCCTTTCTAGTACCGGGGCCGAGGCGATGGCAGCCATTGCGTCAACGTCGGACTGCTGTTATTCCTGTGCCTGTATGGCTGACGAGCTACTTGCTCTTCGCCATTGGTATCGGTGTTTGTGCGTATTTCCTCGCTGATATCGAATCCAATGAGCTGTGAGTATCTCCTAAGAATATGTGTCGATGGAAATTTCCCCCTGACACGGACTACAGCCCTGGCTCTTTTTTCGAGGGCGATCAGAACCCATTCATCGATTTAGCATTCACATTTTCCGCGGGCGTGTTACTGGCCAACAGCCCACAGATTCTACTTTCCATCTGCTATCTGGCTTATAACAATATGTTCACTCGCCTCCAAATGGCCCGGGAGTGGTCACTTTTCAGTGAAGGCTACCAGGGGCTACGAGTAACAGATCCTAAGGTAGGTTAGGTCAACCTCTCTATGCATGCAAAGAAGTTGCTAACTTCCTCCTGATTAGGGCGACCAGTATTCTACATACCGACTCCAGCTACCCTACAAGTATAGCGTACCTCTCATAGTAGTTAGCATATTCCTACACTGGTTGCTCTCGAATACTATCTATCTCTTTGTATCAACCGGAGGTAAGCGATATTTCCGCCAACGAGCACACTATTCTGGCATCTAGGTATCATACACTCACCTGACGATAGGTTATTTCGGTACGGAGAATTTCATTATTGGGGATCTGGTTGACCCTAGTTTGCCGCCCAACACGGCTGTTGCTGTAGGCTACTCGGGCAAGTCTCTTCTGGCAATGCTAGTCGTTTCATGCGTTTTGATTCTAGTTCCTCTTGTTCTGAGTTTTAAACGGCTCCCATCAAATATGGTAAACATTGGGAGCAACTCCCTTGCCATCTCCGCCGCGTGCCACGCATCAATCCTATCACACGCTGTCAAAACTCGAGCAGACTCGCTTCTACTCGATTCGCCGCTATTGTCCAATTTAGATCTTCCGCAAACCCCTAGGTCGCCGGAACGATTACGCACCCTCCTTCCCGGCGAGGGGCTTGCTAACGAGGCGAATGGGGGCAGCATCGAAATGCAGAGGCTAGTAACGTCAAGTACTCGCAAGTCATCGCAGCTGTCTCTCGCCTCTTCCAAGGGGCTGTTGCTCCGTCGCAGCGAAGATAGCGACAGCAATGAGGGAGACGAGCAGCAGATCAGTCCTTTCAGAAAGCTTGCTAGGAGTAAGATACGCTGGGGTGTCGTTCCTATGCCTCCTGAATGGCATGCCGAGTACGATCACGAAGATGGTGTTGTCGAGCACCTTAGTTTCGGCGTCGAGGAAGACGACGTCAAGCCTCCGGAGCGAGGGCAATATTATGCGTAATCAGCGTTAGAAGTTATAGACTCAGAGGAGAGATGGATGCGCCCTCAGAGTCCAAGTTCCTGAAGAGATCACGCCTTTATGTTCATAAAAAGGGGCTAAACCTAGCGTTGATATAGGATGCGTCAGGTTACAGGCTGTGCGGATCTTGATCAGGACCAAGATTGCCTCGGATCTAGACACGCCATGCAACTGGTATATCTCTCCCAAATGCGGGGAGCAGAATGTATGACGGACGGGAATAGAGTGATACTAAGGGTGGTCGAGAACCAGGTACGAAGGAAAACGGTACCGATGTACCCAATATGCATTACAATTGCTTTGAACAGAGACATCTATAAGTTTTTGGGACCCTTACCTGGGTAAATAGCATGGCGTTGGGGAGGAAGGACGAATATCATGCAATTTCCACATGCCTCTTTTCCCTAAGCGGCTCTTTCAACTACTCATTACTACCTACCTACCTAGGTAAGGAGATAGGTAGGAGGTAGCTTTGTGAGCAGCCATCTATTATCATGCCTACTTTAAGGACCAGGCACTGGACTACTGGACATACATACCAATATGAAATTCGTTCGTACCTCCAGTTAAAGTCGGCGAGAGGAAGAGGCAGGTGTAAGGTTAAAGTGCGCAGATATTACAGTCCGTTAGTTCAGAAGGCCGCAGACGACTCAGTAGCTTCGATTAGAGAAGATGGAGAGGATGAGCAAAGATATACGTATGTCCTACCTATTGTAGGTACAAGGTATGTAGCAAACGTGGTGAATGAATCATGGGCAATACTAGTCGTCATTCGTGACATCACTTCTTCCACCTTTAAGAACGGGGGATTTGAATTAGAATGGTTTCGAGGAGTACTTCACTGTACATATTTACGAGTCCAGCAAGAAGCAGTTCGTATATGAGGGTATCGTCAGCCTCGAGGCTTTCGTCGAATGAAAAGTTTCTATTCTTCGCTTGTCTTCTTCAGGAGGGGTAAAGATGTATGGAGGTACCTATATAGGTAGAGTGCGTTGTCCAGCTTTTGCCAGCTTACCCGAATTGGATGATTGATGCTTGTCTCAGACAGGGGCCACGGTCTAGATCATGCATAGCCGCATGATCTCTGGGTCTGTACGGGGATTAAGCCCCAACGTGGTTAAACCCCAACTCGAGATCCCGTCCCAAACTTTTTTTTTCCAAGTCGAAACAAGTGGGTATCGGCTGTCTGTGCTATCCTCCATCCTACTGGCTGACTGGCAAGACTGGGTAAGAAAATGCTCCTGGTTTCTCAAGCCCTCAATCTCTCCCCACGCCTCCAATCGACGACCCTATCATGTCAGCATGTATGTATGTATCCATGGATGTACTTTGCTCCTACATACTCCATACAGTGTACCAATCCTTTTTACTATGTGTATGTGAGTCGTATGTGAGTCTGCGCGATGTGCTGTACCCCTAGCTCTCGTTCTCGAGGAAAGGGAGGAGAGGGAAAAGCAAAGTCTCTTGTCAAAAAAGGTGGCTGCTTACCTACCTACCTGTAATATGACAATTCTTTCCTTTTCTTTCTCTTGCAGCACTTGGCTAGCTTGCATATATTAGCTAAATATGTCCAGCTGTTCATGTTCATGTCATGTCGCCTGTCAGTTTCTTGCTTATTTCGCTGCCTTCGGCTACTACCCTTTTCCCATACTGTACTGTGCTGTAGGCTATCGCTACTGTAGAGGTCTAGAGCTAGTTCGTCAATCTGTTACCAGTTTTATCCTCTGAGATCTTACGAAGCACACATGGCCAGACTGGCATGGCCCTTTTTTTTCTTGTCGATCAGCAAATCGAGAAACAAGATTTCGATGGCTAACATCAGCATATAAGTGAAGCAGATAGCCAGCGGAATGGAACCCCTTAACACACATTACCTCCGATGGTATAGCGAAAGTTGACAAGGCAAAGTGTTTGTCGATGTGTACCTACCCATGTAGGCTGGGGGAGGAGTGGCTAAGCTGAAATGTTCTAGCTGGCCGGGCTAGAAACAGACTGGCGTTAATGAGACCGGTTCGTGTGGTAGTACCGTGTTTTATTCGCAGGCCCTCTGGCCCTGTATCCCCATTCCCCATTCCATACATACATGCAGACAGACATGCAGACATGTAGGTATCTCTCTCCATAATGCGGACAGGTCGGACAGGTACCGACCCTGTACCTAGTAGACCCCAGTAGTAGCTCTAGGTCGTGGATTAGTTGGTTCGCCGTCGCACTTTTGCACCCAGCTCTCCCCAATCCATTTCCTCTTCCAATACCACCCCGTCAGATTAGGTACATTTTCCTACCTACCTCCGTGCGGCGATCACGGTTCCTTCTTCCTTCTCGCAGCCAACCTGGCCTTACACCACACCACCATCTCATTCCGAGACTTTTCGTTGCACTGGCCGGCATTCCAAGGTACGGCAGGGTCGCAGAAATTGTAAGTTGTACAGTATTCTGCTTCATACCTTTGCCCGCGCCCGCGCCCACGCTCACCAGTACTTCGGTGTGTGGTGTAATTCGTCGGCGAGACGAGAGGAGCCCGACTCTGTTCGAGGGTTGAGTTGCAATCGTCGCCAACTCGCCCTTCGCTCTTCGTCGCCGCCTTGCTTTTTCTTCCCACCCTCCGACTTTCGCCATCGAATTCGACTAAAACCGCGACGCTCGGAGGAGAGAATGCATAGTCCAAGGTGCTTGTTAGGTTTCCTGTTATAGGCCGGAAATAATGAGAGTTGCGATTCGAGAACAGTTAGCAGCCCTCGTGCTGCTCGCTGTGCTCGTCGCGCTCGCCATCCTCTCTATACCGACGTGGATTTATGTGAACCGCTTCGTCATCGGGATAGAAACGAATGGGCTCTCCCTGACTGCGTCTCTCAAAGCTGCCCAGGTTTCGTCCGAAATTGAGCTGATCCAGACGACGTGCAACCACATAGCCACGAGGTTACTTCTACAGCAGGCCCTAGCATCTTTCTACCTTGGCAACGGTTCCGACGCTCTCTGGGCTCAAGCCGCCGCCGACATCAGCACTGCTCTCAATTCTCGCAATGGCGTCTCGTCCAATCTCCTGCAGGCGAGGCTGTACTCGCGAAACGAGACAGGCGGCGATACCGGCGGGCTTCTTAGTGTTACCGGCACTAACATCACCGAGGTCAGACTGCCGTACAAGACATCTGACGGGTCTCAAGCTGTCCTAAGTGACACCGCTTCCGGCTATCCCCCGATGCTGTACCCGAACATCACTTACTACAACTCGACAGACCCCGACCCGGCCTATCCAAATCACACCGCCGTCGTTGCTAGGCCGTTTCCCGACATACGAATTGACTCGAGCGTGAACGGGTTGGTCCTAGGACCCCTAGTTATCAACGCGACATATGCTCTCATCTCACTGACAATCCCCATCCGCCAGAATGCTCTAGATGATGTGGTGCTAGGGTACATGACCACCATCGCGGAGGCTTCGGCGCTCATCAACATCGCAGAGTCTAGAGAAGGCCTAGGTGATACCGGCTCTACGCTCATCATCGGGCCTTCGACCGGGTGGAATCGTTTCAGTAAATACAACTTGCCGGCCAACTCGAGCCACGAAGCAGCATCCAATTTCTCGACCGTCGATGTCAATTTCATCCTGCCCCCGCGCCCCATGCCTGGTCAAGCTGACAGGCATACAGCGCACAACTATGCCTCGGGGAACTACGACGAGCCATTTCAAGTTTCTCTGTACGATGCCGCATTCAGGGCCTTCACCACCCGGAACCCGTCGGTGAATAATGCTAGCAGCCTTCTCTCGACTACTAACGAGCAGGGCGTACCCGTCGCTGTCGGCTACGCTCGTCCGCAGACCACCCTCGTGAACTGGACGCTCATCGTCGAGCAGGACAAATCCGAGGCGTACATTCCCATCAGAACCCTCCAGCATATTCTGCTAGGCTGTGTTTTCGGAACCGTGGGCCTCACGTTACTGCTAGTTATCCCCTGTGCTCACTTAAGCGTCATGCCGATTAGAAGGCTGAAATCTGCCACGGAAAAGTCTATCGCCCCTCCCGGCTACGCCGAGGCGTATACAGACGACTTGGACTACGAGGACGAGAACGAGCCTCACGGGTCGAGCGGCGTGAGCAGAAAGTCGAACAATGGACCCCTGATTCGGTTGAGGAAGTTGATCAGGAGGCACACGAGGGCTGAACCTTCGGTGCACGAAAGCGAGTCAAGAAGGAATATCTTCAAGATTCCGGCCAAGGTTAACGACCGCAAGCATTTGATCACGGATGAGCTCACGGAGCTCACGACAACATTCAATGAAATGAGTGACGAGTTGCTAAAGCAGTACACTTCTATGGAAGAAAAAGTTGTAGAGAGAACGCGCGAGCTCGAGATCAGCAAGAAGGCAGCCGAGGCCGCTAACGAAAGCAAGACGTTGTTCATCGCAAATATCTCCCACGAGCTTAAAACGCCGCTGAACGGTATCCTGGGCATGTGCGCCGTCTGTATGGAGGAAGACGACCTACTCCGGATCAAGCAGTCTCTAAAGACTTTGTACAAGTCAGGAGACTTGCTCCTCCATCTCCTAGAGGATCTGCTTAGCTTCTCCAAGAACCAGATCGGACAGCAACTAAGTCTCGAGGAGAGGGAATTTCGATTGGGAGACATTCGGTCTCAAGTGGCAACTATCTTTGACAAGCAAGTGCGTGAGGGATCGATTGACTTTTCTGTCGCGTTCTTGGGCACCGAACCCGACACGAGTCCCAGCCCCGAACGGACGAACATAGATGAGAAGCTGCCAGCAATCGGTCCCCTCGGAACCGGCAGGCTAAAAGACATGTGTCTTTGGGGCGATCAGCATCGGATTTTACAAGTGCTCATCAACCTCGTGAGCAACAGTCTCAAGTTCACACCGGCCGGAGGCAAGGTATCGGTGAGGATAAAGTGTCTCCGCGAGATCGAGGCTCCATTCGACGTGAGCAGAACTTCGTCCTTATCAAAAACTGGCTCGAACCGCCCGGGTAGGAACAGACATAGAATGGGATCGGGTTCGAACAAATCGAACAAATCCAAAAGTTCTGCCGACCTTTCGACTACCCAAGCCCAATACAAAGGGGGAGGTACTGCGTTATCGATCAACCCCTTGGATCCGAAGGCGACGCCTTACGTTCGCATACGCGAAAGGTCTCCCACGCCACCTCCGCCAAGCGCCAAATCATTCCTATTCGAGTTCGAGGTCGAGGATACCGGCCCCGGCATTCCGGAGCACATGCAGCAGCGCGTCTTCGAACCGTTTGTCCAGGGCGATCTCGGTCTCAGCAAGAAGTTTGGAGGGACCGGCCTGGGACTGAGTATTTGCCAGCAGTTGGCCAACTTGATGGGAGGAGGCATCACGCTAAAGAGCGCCGTTGGCGTCGGTACTACATTTACCATGCAGATTCCTCTCAAGTATACCAAGGACAAGTAAGCCGATTTGGAATTCGCATATGTATAGGTGTAGTCAACTAACATGCTTGCGTTTAGAGCCTCCAGTACAGCCTCGAGTAGCATCAAATCCCGCGCGCCAAGCATCAGTAGCTCCGCGGACGGCGACGCTCGGAGGAACTCGTTAACACTAACACAGAGCGCAGCAGACGCCAAAGTTAACGTACTTGATCAGCAACCGCGCCTTGTCGGCCTAAGCCAGCCCTTCTTTGCCGCACGTCCTGCCGCCAAGTCGGAGGCGAGTTTAGATGACCGGATGAAAACCATCGAAGCGGTGAAAGCAAGCAAAGGCGATGGACGGTTACGAGTTCTTGTAGCTGAGGACAACCCCACGAACATCGAGGTTGTGAGCAGGATGCTGAAACTAGAAGACGTGTACGACGTAACGATCGCGCAAGACGGGCAGGAGGCATACGACCTAGTGAAGCAGAACATGGAGAATAATCTCCACTTCGATCTGATCTTCATGGATATACAGATGCCCAACCTCGACGGTCTACAGAGCACGCGCCTCATCCGAAAGATGGGATACTCGGCACCGATTGTCGCCCTGACGGCCTTCTCCGAGGAGAGCAATATTAAAGACTGCATGGAATCGGGCATGAATGAATTCCTCAGCAAACCGATCCGCCGCCCGGCTCTCAAACAGGTCCTTAAGAAATTCGCTACGATACCCGAGGAGCCGGAGACGGCATCTCAGCTTACCCGGAAAAGCACACCCGAGGAAGGCCATCGACCTGTTGCTGGCCAGCCCCTGAATGGGGATGCCATCTCTCCAACTACTAATATCGAGTCTAAAGAACAATCCCATCTAAACGGGACACACCCTCCAATAACTACTATACAATAGCTGTTACCCTGAAATACTTGGCAGGACATACCGCCTACCTAAAAACCTACCTACCCACACGCCGACGCGCCACGATATCCGTACCGCCATTACTCATACCCGAACCCTAATGTAACCTTTATAATGAACACTTTTTACTACTACCTACTATTATCATCATCATCATCACCATTACTACTTTTTATTCGATTTTTTCTCGACGTAGGAGTGTTAGCTCCAAGGGTTTACGGGACACACTTTCATTCATTGTACCCAAGACCAACCACTTCAAAGGGAGCGGTCGACAGCGAGAAGACCTCCCTAAAAACGGGGATTTGGGACGAGGCGGAACAAAAAGCGCACATTTTGGGAAGCCTGAATCTTTTTACACGGGAATAGGCGACGGCGTTTCGGCTAACATGGATACACGTCTTTTTTCTTCTCTTGGTCATACACGCCCCGTCTTACGGCTGCTACGGGATATATGGGATGCCGGATCTGTTGTATAAAAAAATACTTTGCCGCCAGCGTCCCAGCGATCTGTTTTTGTTTATTTGTTCGACATATATATTGTATGCCTGTAATAAGTACCCACTATCTCTAGTATCATGGCTCGCTAGAGGGGAGGACTTTTTTCATCCTTCTTTTTGTATACCTTCCAACCTAGTGTCATGAAGGGAATACAGGAGTTTGGCACGGAAGGTCAGAGCTTGGATGAGATGCCGAGTTGGCCGCGTAAACGGGCTCTGGGTCGAATCAGAAGAGGAAAGGGGAAGGATGCGTTAGACCGGCTGGGGGAGGTGGCGGAGGATAAATATAAGTGCCAATAGCTGTATTGGCTGTATTCAAACTTTGATGCGATGCACATATCAGTGTATACTCTCGTACATACCTTGTACCTCTTGACAATACTGTACTTAGAATTGACCTGTTTGACGAGATTTCACTATATCCGTTTACCTCCTTGACTTGAAACCTGCACTCTTTGGCCATTTCGAATGGTACAGTCGACGTTCTACAAGGGATCGTCAGCCAGTCTCGATAACTTCACGTCCGAATGCCGGCTGACTTGCCGAGCGATCTGGAGCGGAGAACCTATAGTAAGCATTCCCGCTCGCACCAGTCCGTTCCGATGCTCGGGATGTGGAGATGGAGGTACCTACATATGCAAGGCACATAGCCGAGGAACACATCTGCCTACATTAGGTTCTATCTACCTATTTACATGCGAGACTTCATTCCGGGGTATTATCATAGAGAATTGGTTAGTATACGGGACTATCTTCCATCAGCATCGCATCTACACCCACACCTACAACTACCTCTTACATACCTACCTACACACATTTAAGTAGCAGACATACACACACACACACACACACACACACACACAAAGAGAGAGAGACAGACAGACAGACAGCCCACAATGCGCCTCCCCTACACCCCCAA
>JAOWAP010000687.1:0-20640 GCA_028565235.1 Hypoxylon lenormandii
TAAAAAGAAAATAATATAATATAAATCTTAAAAAACGGTAAAAAGCAATACATTAAGGGGTTAATTCATTAGTTAAGGGGTAAAAACAATTAGTCACTTTAAGAAAATTCCTCGGGTAACCTTAAAGAAAGCATGTGATACACTAATAAATATATAGTGCTCAAACGAATTATCGATCTGCGTAAAATACTCTTCGTAGCAGCGCCGGTACCAGCTCTCAACTCGACGAAACGGAGACGTGGGTTGACGTGCGTCATTGGCTCGATTATTTCGGAGAGAAAATCGTTGTACTACTGAAGTCCGAGTTCTTTGACTTAGTACGAATTGACAACGATAAGTATATTTTCCTTGTCCGAGGAGGGAAGCGGTCCTTGTCAATTTTGAGTCCGCCAAGCAGTGCAGTGAGAAGAAGGAGCTTGAAGCAGAGTATAAAAACCTGGAGCATTTAGGGGCGGCACATCTTAGATGTTTTTCTTGTCAAGTTCAAGTCATTAAGGTACCTATACAGGCGAAGGAGCTACTAACCCAAGATCGTTCAATTCGATTTTGCTAATAATGCTAGGAAAATAACGTTTCTGGAATGGCTTTCATCGTTGTACTTCAACTCAACTCAACTGATCCATCCGATGTTTCATGTACCATATCAGCTTCAAGGCTTAGACTAAAAATGTTTTTCCTACTTTTGGCTCACACTGACTAGCTCGTGCTGGCTGCCGAATGTATGATATCCGTGAGCTTCGGGAGTAATTGGGGGAAACTCTGAGCCCGACGGTTCATCTTTATCTCGACCTAGTATCTTCCGTATTAATTTTGGCAGCGCGGGCGCACACGCGGCTACAATGACAATGTCTTGCTCGATACTACATCAATGCGTTAGCCATGGCATATATAGCAAGTTTATATGGAGTACAGACAAGCCTAAGATAAAGAGCCAGAATGATTCCCACGTGCCATCCTGGGAGTGGTTCAAGGAAAGCTGGGTAGCCTTCGCTATGGCGAAAATTGAAGCACTTGATAACTGCAATTAATCAAAGTGACTACATTCGTCGATAAAGGGACTTACAAGAAACCGAGAGCCATTATCATCATGGCGGAGACCTTGCGCGATCTTTTCATTTGAAGGTTCCAGAGCAGATATATCGGGAAGGAAGCCAACACTATGTCGGTAAATGCTGACCATGCTTTTTTACTGGATTAGCTTGACCTTCAGTATGGCTAAAGAGTTTAAGGAATTGATAGTACTTACACCCAGCGATGTAGACGGTAATATCTAAAGCCTCGTCGGGGAAGCAAGTGGCTGGGGAGGTAGGGTTCCAAAGATGACTCGTAGGACTGCATTGAGCAAAGAAAAGAACATTCGCCAGAATACCGGTGACAAAAAGCACAGTGATGACAGCATACAATAGCCACACACCACGCCTCGCAGCACCCATTAACCTGACGAGAAGAATGACGACGGCAAGTTTTGGAAGGCAGCACGAGAGTATACCGGGCGGCCTCTGAATAGCGAGATAATATAAGCCATTGTTAATCTCAGTTTCAGTCAAATAGTGAACGTGTCGGCCCACGCCGTAATGTATCGAGATGGAGCTTAGAGCAATGGTGACAATATTCAAGATAGCTGCAACAACAATGACGATGTCGTCCCAACCAGCTGATTTCGTGACAGCGAAGCGACTGTACAGACGTAAAGCTACGAATAAGGTGGAAATAGTTGCACCCACCCACCCGATGATGTTGATGATGTGGCCGCGATTCTCATCAGGGGGTATGGCAGCAGCGGATTCCATGGCGGAATGGGGGAGTGCTGTGGGCGGAGAGATGGACAAACGTGCCTGGATGTAAAGGACTATCAGAAATTGGAATGATTCAGTAAAGGGTTGGTGATCTCGAGTAAGCACTCAAAATCAGAGCCGGGAAACTTTTCATATCTCATCTCTGTGCCATAAACCAACCGAAGCCTTGATAAGATCGGCTCTACCTACTTGGAGCATATACACCATTCACATACCTGTTGGAGTAGGGTGTGCGGATGAATGAAACCGTTAGACAATTATTAACCTTTTCTGACATCCGCCATACAACACTACACCACGTTTCCTGCCTTACGCCAAGCTCTTCTGCATTTATCAAGTGGTTAGAATGCTACCCATTCAACTTATCGACAGCAGGCTCCCGTTCGACTATGAGAGAGCCTGCATCAATAATACGTCACATAGCAACATGATGAATCCTTCCCGGCTACGAATAGATTGACCATTTCTCGGAATGCATCTTGGCGAACATACTGCTTTGAATGTGCTGGATCGACAGATTTTTGGTTAGGCTACTCCAACGAACTCGCGCAGTGCTCCACAAATACCGCATAGACTGCTGAACATGCAATGCTATAGCTTGGGAGTTGGATGATATGATGCAGTAAGGCTCGGACGTTGATCTCCACCCATCAGCCAACAAGCTGGAAGTGATTTAATTACATTCAGGCACCAATAGCCTCCTCGAATACGTACCTCATAACCAGCCGTCACGCCAGAGCCTTCAATAAACCCCCCTTACTTGAGTAGTCTCGCCGACTAACTTACTGTTTAGCATCAGGACATTTTCTCGTTTTCCTCTCTACAGGGTGGCCTGCCTCCTTTCTAAGGCATCATCCTCATCATGTCTGGCAAAGAACTTGAGAATTCCCCCGATATCGACGGTGTCACTAAGGCCTTGAACCAGGTAACCTTACAAGGTGACAGGTTCTTGCATGGAGACGCAGAAGCACGCCAAAAGCTGATCGCGAGCGCGAAAGAGCTTGTTGCCGCGGCTGAGACCCCCGTCGAGGCGCTTTTATGGCATACTTGGGCGCTGGTACTGGCCTCATAACCCTACATATCTTCTATTGTCATTGCTGACCCAAGCGGTACTATTCAGCCAACTAGGACTGTCGCGGCACGCGTTGCCGTAGACTTGAAACTATTTGACACAGCGGTACAGGACGGCGGCCGGCCCAAGACGAACGAAGAGCTCGCTGCGCCGACGGGAGCATCGCCGGCTCTCGTAAAGCGCATCTCTCGGGCTTGTGTCTCGATGCATATGCTCGACGAGAAAGGGCCAGGGCTATACGTGCCTAATCGACTAACGCATCTCCTATCTGGTCCCGGCTTCGTTGGTAGCATCATCCATCTGTCTGTCGCTTACCCCGTCCTAATGAATGATGATTATGCTGCGTGGCTGACCTATCTATGTATGAAGCTTCGATATCACACAGGTGGTATTTTCGCAGATGCCGGCTTATTTCAGGAGTACCGGTTTCCAAAACCCCGATAATGCCTTGGATGGACCGTTCCAATACGCGAACGGAAGTGGTACGGCCTTTGAGTGGCTAGCTAACCACCCGGAAGTATTCCAAGCTTTCCACAGCTACGTCCACGCTCTTCGAAAGCATCGTCCTAGCTGGACCGACATATATCCCGTTCATGAGAAGTTGGTAGACGGCTTAAAGCTCGACGGCGACGCGTCGGTCTTTGTCGACATCGGCGGCGGGACGGGCCAGATCTTGCAAGACTTCCGGGCCGACGTACCGGAGTACGGAGGCAGACTCGTGCTACAGGAGATCCCCGAGGTCATCGCTGCAGCGACCGTCGGGCCAGACGATGGCATCGAGTTGCAGGTTCACGACTTCTTCACCCCGCAGCCGATCAAGGGGGCCCGCGCTTACTTCCTGCGTTCTTGCCTGCACGACTGGCCAGATGAGCAGTGTCGCACGATATTAGGACACCTTAAGGACGCCATGGAGCCGGGCTACTCGAAGATTATCATCAGCGACGCGGTAAGTGGTCTTATGAGGATACTGCATTAACAGGTCAATTCATCCGAATGCTAATTCTAACTGAAATGCGAAGGTGATGGCCGACGAAAAAGCCACCTGGCAACATATAGCTCTAGACATATTCATGATGGCCCAGTTGTCAGCCCAGGAGCGGACCGAGAGTGAGTGGCACGCGCTCGTTGCGAGTTGCGGGTTGAAGATTGCTGGGATCTATAACAAGGGCGAGGGGAATGAAGGCGTTGTTGAAATCGTCGCCGAATGACTGAGTTCAAAGTTGTGATGAGGGAACGAGTGTGGTGATGTAAACTTGCTGTTAGGAATGCCTAGAAATTTACCTTAGGTAGTTACGAACTGATGAATCTACGAAATGTGTAAAGCAGTTGATAGCACAAGTGAAACCTAGCGGAGCCTACCTCGCACTCAGGGTTGTCGAGCCGGAAGGCTTCTTAGAGGCCCGAAGCTGCGGGACTTCGCCGTCTGCCGTTACTGGAGCGGCAGCCAATGTGAGTCCTATGGGTTGTCAGAGGATGAAGCTATCGGTGCAGATTTTTCCAATTCTTTTTACATACATGGTAAGGTTCAATGTTGAGAGGGTGTTAGGCCGTGCTTGTATTCTGGCTCGGTCTGGGAGTATCGCCCTAACGGGGGCGCCAAGAGGAGAATTTCACTTACCGAGGATTTCTCCACCAGAATCGTACTTTTCAACGCGCGTCGAGTTCGAATACCTAGTTGAAAGTCAAGATGAAGGGGAATATGGCAATAAGAACATGGACATGAGAAAGACCCTGAAAATATTCCATCAAAGGCTGCAGTGAGGTCTTCGCCGCAGCCTCGCCGGTGTCTTGCATGTACAGCCCGATCAAAAAGTTCACTTTGGTGTAATTGATGCCACGTCGTGGTGGTTGGTAGATATGACGGCTGTGTTACACAGGCATTTATTGTACCGAACGAAGACCATGAAATAGTAAATTAGCATGGCAGATGTTGGCCGGCTAGGCGTTGCAATTACAGAAGAATGGGAAGAGTGTACGTTACACAATGCTACTGTATCACACACTTGCATCCCGCAGAGGCACGTATGTAGCATCCGATAAGTCGACATGGATCCTATGGCGTCGGTGGCGAAGCTCATAGACCGAAACAAATAGGGAGCTGATATCTATCGGAGCCTTATCTGCACCCGAAGTCTCGGTACCCAGGTACAAGCCCGATAAGCTTTGAGCCGGAGCCCGCCAGGTCGATATCCAGGCTTCTCTTAATAACTTTACGAATCCTACTCTGATCCCTTGATGATTTGAATCAGTCAATTTTCTATTCAATTGCAAATTGAATGAGCCAAGGTGCATCGTTCTGCGATATCTGGTTGTAAAGTTATTGGTTGTGCTGTCTGAAAGAGTGTCCTCCGATGCTTCCGCCAGCATCGCCGGTGGCATCGCCGATCGTGTCGCCGATCGCGTCGCATCTTTTCAGACCAAAACACAACTGAATAACCAACCACATTCCCACTGCGAAATTTCGAAAAATATAGCATTAGAAATCTCCTTTTAATCTGGATTGACTGGCTCTAATTGTACCCTTGTGCGGTTTCTATTTCAAAAGTTATGTATTTGTAACGATATTCGGCCTGGCTGGCAGCGAAATCCCCTAACCTACCACCCATCGCCGATCGCAGGGCCGAAATGGCAGATTATATATTTGAATAACTTTACAACTAAGGCATGTACGAAAATATGACTTTTATCGCTGGAGAGGTCTCAACATGTAGGTGAATGTAAAGACGACTTTTCCTGATTTTTAAAAAATCGTTATTAGGGATAGGTTGTGGTTGTCTGAGGTTTAAATGAGGCTCTCCGATCGGCGCGGAGCCTGGCGGGCTTGTATTGTACCTGGCGCCTCGGTGCAAATAAGCCGCCGATAGCAAGAAACCTGGGTGCAAATAGCAAGCCTCAAAATAAAAGTGTCGCCGACATGGCGGCTGAAAGGAGTGGTACTGATGATACGCGTCGATCTGCCAATACATGCAAGTAATATACATATTACAGCAGGAGTCGTACAGACGGGATGCCTTGCATATGCTATGAATATGAGAAGATCAAGCTAGGTGGCCCCATTTCTCGCCGAGTTATTGACGACAGATCTGCCGAAGAAACACGCCGTAGCTAGCTCCTTGGCACAGGTGTCGGCTGAGAATTCTTGCCCTACACGATAACGTCAATAACCTTAATATAATAATTGATGAAACTATATTATATGAAATATTCTAGTAAGCTCTCATAATAGTTTTAGATAAATTCTTCTATGCAATTGGGCCGTACGAAATTGCCTCGCTTCCAAACACCATCTGAACAATCCAAGGCTACACCTTAAGATCACACTCAATTAGGCTCTCAAGTGCGTTCTCTGTTCTCCAGATATTGCAAACCCTGAGTCCTGCATCACCCAGCAGAGCTCTCCAATGCACCTCACTGCGCTCCAAGGATGATGACGTTATCATAACCATCAGGTCCTCCGATGTAGCTTGCCAGTCTGCTCCAGTGGCTGGTATGACGTTCTCGTACACAAGTAACTTACTGTAACCTGGCCTCATAGCGTTTTTGACGCGGGCTAGGATCTTACGACAGATGTCGTCAGGCCAATCGTGCAATACAGAATGCATAAAGTAAGCTCGGCTGCCTAGAAGGCCCATATAACTCCAACTTAGCCCTGGTTATAGACAAGAGGTTCGCAGTCAGCCGCTTACCTCTAATAGGCTGCTCTTCGTAGAAGTCATGAGCCATTCTCTCGATGCGTTCGTCAAGATGTTGGATTTGACTGAGGACGCTCGGCAAGTCTTGAAGAATAAGACGTCCTGGAACTTCGGGGTATTTACAGCTAAACTCCTCGAGGTCATGACCCAGTGAGCCACCAATATCGACAAGAAGCACTGCATCCTCTTTACTTTCTACCCCTTCCAAGAGCCTTTCGCGAACTGGGAAGAAGTGTGGATCCACTTAGGTAGTCTTAGATTAGCTATTTATCCACTGCGAGAAATTCCGACTCTAGGATAGGACAAATCGTCCATTGGAGATACCTGGATGGATTTGATTCAAGATTGCACCTACTCCAGCTGTCTCGCCCTTGGCGGTATGCACTCATATGGTTATGAAACCTCTCGAAGTTTAGAGGATCGAGTTCAAGGTGTTCAAGCATGTTAAGTTTTGTTTTATGGGCGTACTGGTAAGGGCTGTTCATTGAGCTTGTGGGAGCCCTGTAGCTGGTCGACTCGAGGAATACAGGCAATTTGTCCACTGCAATGCGGACGTCTTCAGTTCTGCCAGCTGCATTAGCCAATATTCGATTTACGCGTGATGGTTGAGAATACATCAGTGGGTAGCCATCACCAATTGCCGGAATAGTCAATGAGAGCGAGAAGTTCGTTGGTTGGAACTCGTCCGGGCCTGTCTCCTTAACATAACCCATAGCCGCGAGGTGCCGTAAAAACCGTGCTGCAAACCAATTCTTTAGCTGTATGATAACAAGGCCCCGGAAGTTTCTTTACAACTTCTTTTACTACCAAGTAGGAGCGACATACTGATCAAAGATGGTTCAACTTTCAGTTGCTGAGCAAGGTCAGATGAGTTTTTGCTGGTCCTATCACGAGATAAAGCTTCAAAAAGACCGATCTTTATGCCTATCTCTATCGCAACGAAGGTTGCGTGCTATCACATGGAATTAGTTGGGTAAATCGCCACCTGATACCTAAAGTCATCCAAGTAGACACATACCTCAGCCCAGCAATGCCTGATCATTGTTTCTCGTGGTGTTTCTAAAGCCCTGACTAAGCTTTGAGCTGATTTGAGCAGCGTCAAACGAACTCCCAAGTCTTCCGTTGCAAGCTTCGAGCCTAGTTGATTGATTTGCTTGATGAGATCAGGAATCCCATCTAAGTCGCACGGACTAAGAGCAATATCCATGTTAGACATTATCGTGAGTGAGGTATCAGCGCTTCTGAGGCCGGATCTGTCGTTGAGTTTAGGGGCAGTCGGTTTCCGGAGACAGGAACTACGCGTCCCATAAAAGACAGGCTGGCATCTCTACGTCAGATAATTCAAGGGTACGATGAGGCGAAGACGGAGTCGGATTGATTACCTTGACACGCTACAGGTAACACCGAATGGTTGCATGCCAAGATACTGGCTCATTTGCCGATGATACCTCAAGATAAATATGTTGTATTCGCCCTCCTATATAGGTAGGCAGGCAGCCTCATCTGAAGCACATATGTAATCATGTCGGTGCTTGAGCCGCAGTCTTGCGTAAGTTGCAAGTATCATGGATGTATGAAATTACACCGCCATTCTAAGCCTTATGATATAAATTGTCGTGTAAAAGAGTCGGATATTCTACCTTATGAGGAATATGCGGAACCCCGGAACCGTTCGGGAATAGTCCAACATCGTTTCCGAGGCAAGGAACCATTTCAGGACGATTCAAATAATGGTACCATACCAAAAGCCTTATGACCGTACAAATAGTATTGATTCGTGCCATTTACACTGATTGGTACCAACCCGACCCCAAATGCTTAGCTCGAACCGCACTAACAACCTCTAACCATCAACCACATCCTTAACAGTACAATCATACCCTACATACCAGACGTACCAAACAAGATGCTAAATAAGTCAAGCAAAATACCCAACGCACCTGGCGTGCCAGGACCAGGAGTAACTACGCAATAGACTACGAAGCGTACCAGCATACTGACCGTACATGCCTTCTATCTAATAATGTTCACCTGATGGTGAGAGATCGCTACTCGTGTCTTCTAAACCCTACTCCATGTGTGAATATTTAAGCTCTGGCTTTGATCCAGATATTCGAAGTGACAGCATCGCAGTTTTCCATTCCCTTTCCAAACAGACAACTTCATTTACGACCCTGATCGTGATACTTATCATGGGCGAGAAGCATTCCGTGGCCAAGAAAGCCCTTTCCAATGCTATTCCGAATGAAGAAGCTCCCCCTCAACGATTTGATGGCCTTCACACCGGAGCCTGGGTCAGTCGCTTACCCTCTTCCTGGATCCCTTACGTGCAACTTGCGCGTCTCAGTCCTCCAGTCCCCCTACTTCTCATATTCTTCCCCCATGTATTTGGTCTGCTTCATGCTGTCATCACACGCCACCTTCAGTTCGCCTCTATGTCTCGTACTCTCTTAATTCTCTTCGGGGGAAGCTTCTTCTTTTCGAACGCAATTCATGGCTGGAACGATCTTGTCGACAGCCCCATAGACGCCCTCATTCCTAGGACGTGTAACCGTCCCATCCCGCGAGGCGCCATTACTCGTCGAGCTGCGTTTCTTTTCACCCTTTCTCAAGCAACAGCGGCGGCAGCCTTCCTCCTCCTTCTGCCTCGGCAGTCGAAGTATTATGCCATCCCAAGCATTATAGCTCATACATACTATCCTTTCTCCAAGAGACACACAAATATCCCCCAAGTCATTCTTGGTATCTCGCTACAGTGGCCAATCATAGTGGCGAGCTCTGCTACGGGCATACCGGATGTATTGGCTGACGAGTCTTTACTCTACTTGTTTATTGCGGCAGTCGTTTGGACCGTTATTTACGATACTGTTTACGGCTACCAGGACTACAAGCAAGACATCAAACTGGGTGTTGGTAGCACTGCAGTCCTATTTGGGGATTGGGGAAAGCCTATCCTGTGGCTTCTGAGTGACTTGATGGTAGCTTTTATGCTCGCTTCCGGTTACTATGCTAGGATGGATGTCATATACATCACAATCACGGCTGGGGGCTGTTTTGTGTCACTCAATGCTATGATGGCTCATGTCGATCTGCGATCGCCGGAGAGCTGCTCGTGGTGGTTCACCTACGGCTTCTGGGGGCCAGCACTTTCTATTTCTGGTGGACTGTTATATGCATGTCTCTTCGGGTATTAGGGGACAGAGATACATGTAGCCTTGTCTTGGCATTGGGAGTGTTATTCGAACGGTGTGGCACTGGAGGACATGCGGGATCACTTACATTAAGGACTCGGCACTGGGGTCACGGTCGCATTGCGTTCATCACGCCATCGGGGAATCACAATGCAACATCATAAAGCAACGCCCCATTCTCACTTCTAAAATGGTACTCAAGTTCTTGGAGGATCAAGTTAGAATGCAAATAGCTTGTTATACACTAGCTTAGGCTTCTCATTATAGCAACTGTCTGATGACTGGGGGAAGTCATATAACTACCTACCTACTACTTAAGGTATTCATACACTAAGCGATTCACAGTTATCTTAGTCTGCTTCCATTGCCTCCCGTGCATTGCCCCTTGATTGACATTTCACCTTAAATACTGCGAGCAATAAGCCACTACCTCTCGAATAATGGAATCGCCGTATTCAAACCAATTAATGTCAATGTAACACTCACACTCTCTTGGCATCTAATCTATTCCAACACTACATGTTCTCACATTCTGTGGCAGATTCGATGGGGCTCTCACTGTTTGTTGGAAGCCTCACCCTGAGAGGGACTTTGCTTTTGCAGCGACGTTCATGTTAGACCACCCGTCCTTTCAACAGTTCAGGTCCTCGAAACCTCCCCTCCATTTTCATCCACACCAGGAAGAGTATATACAAGTACTTGAAGGCAATCTCGTGGTAGAAGTCGAAGACGTCAGGCGCGTGCTCAGTCCCAGTGACGGCGAAGTACTCGTCCGTCCCAGGACGATTCATCGCCTCTACACACTTCCTCCAGGCAGTTCCACTTCTAGTGTGGTGCGATTTATGGCGTCAGGAGAGAGAACCCTGGAAACTTTCAAAATGGATCTCTTGTTCTTTGAGAACTGGTATAAATATCAAGATGACGTTATACGTCATGGACGAAGCATGGATCTCATTCAGGCCATGTGTGTAAGTCTATGGGGCCCTTTGATCCGCAGACCTGGAAGTTAAGAATAAATGAGCTGATATTCATCACATACCTTCGATGCTGGCGGGTCCTACATGATTCCTCCGTGGTGGGTACCTTTTAGAAAGACGTTATCGCAGGTTGTTGGTATTGCAATTGGCAGGTGGGTGGGAGGGCTGTTGGGGTATCGACCATTCTACCGGAAGTGGTCAACTGACTGGGCACTGGCGAAACGCAAAATGAATGCATCGTTCTTCTACAGGTTGCACGAAAGAGATTGAGCTAAGGGGGAAGAAGATTTGCTAGAGGGAAACATTCGGCATGAAGTGTGGTCGAGTTGTTGGGTGCCCATATTGGTAATTGCTGAGCATGCCCTATTTTCAACCCCTTAATATGGGGCCTTCGCGTGAATCCATTCCAACAGAAAGGGTCTTGTTTTAGGTCCCATGCAAAACAACGGCACATACTACCTATGAAAACGCTTACCAGCATGCAGTCTGTTACATTTAGTGGCGTGGTCTTAGAATGCGACGGTCAAGTTGCATGAGGATTCATATGGCTGACTTGCGGTCAAATGTGTTATGGATGTTATTTCTTGGCTGACACAATCTACTTTTGTTGATCATTTATCGACCGATAGAGACCATAATGAGGCTTACATTTGATAAATACTCCAAGTGCACTCAGCTGCCGTTCCGTTCCTGGTTCGTTGCATTAGGGACAAATGCCGACCTATGTACCTAGACGGCGCGGGGATATGCCAAGGCGAGAAGGATTTTACATATGAGCAAATGACCCTACGAAAGGTTGTGCAACGACTCTGGTGCGTCGTATCCCGATTACCGAAAGCAAATATGGTAAGTACTCCAACTGCCCGATCTGTCTGATGTACTTTGTCTCCCAGTTTCACCCATCATGCCAACAAGAAGGCTCCGCCATTGGGTATACCCAAGGAACTGTTCCACGAAAAGGCTCGTCACCAACCACGAATTCGAGTGCTCGCTGCTTGCGGATTCGATCGGTTGCGCCGTAGTTGATTAGCAGCCGTTGGAGAAAAGGAACGAACCTTACAATGTAGCGGTCAAGGAACCAGTAAGTGAAAGTCGCCCATGTGTGGTAGCGCGTAGCCGCAGCCGATGACTGGAAATCTATCTTCAAGGCTTCGATTCGACTGGTGCGGTACTGTTCGAAAGCCCTATCCAGAGCTGTCGTGGATGGGATGGTGTTTGGATTCGACTTCAAGAGTCGATAAAGCTCATTAGTCAGGACAGTGACGTCTTGGACACCGTTATTGAACCCCAGTCCAGCGTTAGGCGTGAACTTATGAGCAGAATCGCCAGCTAAGACGATTCGGCCCCAATGCCAGCATTTAAGGATTCCTTCCTCCAGATTCGTCAACCCTGCGTGGTGCCGTTTGGCGAAAAGCTCTTCAAGTGAAGTTTGCTCCCCAACGTCAACCAATAAATGTCCCCATTTACTGACGAGAGCATGTACATCTTCCTTAGTATAGTGGATTGACTCTCTGGTAGGACTCTCAAGGCGCTCATAGAGGAATACCCAGGCAATATTCGACCCACTGAGCGTCTGGATAGATATATGCTTTCCGAGAGACGCACTACCTCCCCCTATCTTGAAACTTGCCGGTCGCGTTATCGAAAACCACAACGCGCGGTACATCGAGACATATGGCCTTTCTTCGTCCACCACGAAGCCCTGCTCTTTAGGTGACTGGAGGACAAGGTTACGAATAGCTAACCGAGCACAGCTACCCACGCCATCGGCACCGATAACGATGGATCCCTGGTAGCTGACTCGGTTGGCGCAATGCACTTCGACTCCTTCTTCATTATTCGTAATGTCCGTTACTTTAGTTCCAGTACGGATTCGTGCCCTGTCTTCGTCATTGAAGCTGTCGTATAGCAGTTGGAGCAGGTGAGCACGATGGACAATTCGGCCGTATGCCCCAAAGCTATTGTCATTAGCCCAAGCTAGCCGTATGGGAAGATAGGATTACTGTTTTTTCACCTCCTCCATAGATACTCTACCATATGTTTCGTTGCTAGACAGCGTTTTGAGTTCAGCATAAGTGAACTCCGCGCTGATTACATTGAGACGATCTAAGAGGCCAAGTTGCGATAGGACTCTTAAGGTTCCGTGATAGATAATAATGCTGGCTCCGACGTCTTCTACGATAGTATCTCGTCGTTCGAGAATAACAAAGTCGACATTGGCTTTGGATAACGCATGGGCTGCTATTAGGCCAACGGGGCCGCCACCCACAATTACTACGCGAAAAGACTGGCACTCCATTAAACAGAATCGTGATGAATTCCCGGACAGGTAGGTAGCGGGCAGCCTTACGCAGTATTTTAATGTGGTCGGGTTCAGATGCTACCTACTAGCACAGGCTGACACACTTTTATAAAGGGGGCAAATCTGCAAAAAATGCTAAAGCCACAGTGTATACGCACTGTGAGAAATATTATTCCACACTGTGTTTTGAAAAAAAGATTTTTTCTTAATTTCTTTGTAATAATATAAATTCTATAAATTACGCATTAATGATGCATCGTAAAGGCATTATAAAAGCGAGATGGGACTATAAGGGGCCCGTGGCTTTTGGCGGTTAGATCGAGAGCCCTTTGCGTAGCAGTGCCTATATTTTTGGCTCCACGAATATGTCCTTGTCTTGGATGGCGCGACCGCTCTGTAAGAGCAGTCAGTTTTAGTCAATCGATAAATCCGCCAGTGGGTGTGTTCCATGGGAAGTAAGCAATGAATGGTAAACATTAAGCTACCGCATGTGATATTATTCCATCCTATCTGAACTACATAACCACAGCTCTAGATGAACGGTTTAGATCTTTTCATACCACTCTCGGATCCTTCTCCCGTACCTAAGCCCCCCATTTCCTCGATTACCATCACCTTAACTATGTCCTAACGGACAAGGTGCTCCTAGAGCCTACCATACGGAACTATGTCCTTACCACTATGCTCCCAATTGGGATCTGGCGAGAGGTCGGCATATAGCTGGGGATACGCGCCAAATATTATCTTGTACAGCACGGTGAGACTCGGGATGGCCATGAGGGCGCGTGGTGTGCCTACGTAACTGCCACCTTTGGCATTCCCCAGTACATGTCGTGCCTATCAGGTTCTACTTCACTTGGAGAGAGATGACTCGGTAAAGTCTGACGAGAGAGAAAGACCGGAGAGATTCGTTATCTCACCCGGGTTTGCTACTATAACGAAAGATCCAAGATCCAAGCCCCATCTTAGAAATGGCATAGCTGGCCATTTGATTCTGTAGTCCGGTATCCAGCGCGGCAAAAGTCCATGCTGTTGGTGGGCGCCACACTGTCTACAAGAGCGGACGATATCCACACCACACGCGTCCTCCCGCTTGGCCCAGATTCAGAGCTGCTGGCAGCCGCATCTGCTGCAGCCTTGAGCTTGGGATAGAGAATCTTGGCGAAGAATAAGGTTCCAATGGAATGAACGCCCAACAGAACTTCGAACCCCTGAGTTGTGCGATCCCCGAATTTGACACCGTTTACATCGGAGCCGGGGTCTCCTGCTCGGAAAAGGACAGGGTGGCGTGCTTCATGCTCGCAAGACCCCCCAGATCTAGATGCAAAAATTCGAGAACTCCCATCACTTGTTGGCCCTTTTCTCTTTCTCTTCGTGCCGTGTAGTTGACGAACAAAGGGCTGGTATCGTGGATCGAAGGCAGTATGATCCTGAGTTTTGTGAGCGAGTGCAGTACCGGGGTGCAACCCATGATCATGACTAGGCCTTGGTCAACACGAATAACGAGAGTGACAATGCCCTCTAGGTATATGCTGCTATATGCTGGCTAAAGAAGCCGTAGCGCCGGTAATCTGTATCAAAACAGTGGCCTTGGCTAACGCCGCCCCCATCGTGACGACAGAGACACCTATGAGAATGCCGAGGCCGATATTGCGACTCAAAGGCATGCTGAGCTTGTAAAGTATCACGATGGGGAAAACGACGAAGGTTAAATCGGATATAGTACACCGTACTGAAAGTTATCTAGGTGTCTTGGCTCTATGTGATTCAAGAGAAGCTTAACAATGCCTAGGTTGGTCAGCGTCTGATCGACATCAAGAATTATCAAGCAGTTCTTGAACCACCGTTTGGAGATCCGTACGAGCAAGGCAGCCATGGATGTCCTGGCTAGGATGAACACGCATAGGCAGTGGTTGCTATAATCCATGACTACTTCCTGATCACGACGGACTGCAGGTGGTACGAGTTCTGAAGCGCCTTCCTCGACCTCCATTGACCTGAAGGTCAATCCGGCCTGGTAGAAAGTCTGTGTCGCCAATGCCACCACCATGATACCCGTGGCCGAACTTCTGTCGCACATGGAAATGAGCGGCGACGGCTAGGATGGCCTGACCGGAGAGATCAATATCCGGGTCAGACCAAGGGTGACGTTGTCGATGCCCAGGATCGCCAGGCTGGCGTTGAGTCAGACATGGTGATTTCGATGGACGGCAGAACGTTCTAACCCGCTCCCGTGAAGAGTCTATGAAGGTAAAGAAGTCTTTAGGACGAATGGATGTTGTAGGCCATGAGATTTGAACTACGCTGGGGATTGAGCGAGCCAAAGAGGTTATCTCCTCTCTGGGGCATGGGAGAACCCCTCAAATCTTTCATTTGCCAGCCTCGTGCCGATATAGATGGGCACCTGGGTGGGAGCATACCTGATAGATGAGCGTATGCTTAAATATAACTGAAGGGCTATTGGCTAGGACTCTACTTACCTCCTACCTGTATGGATATGTATGCATAGTCCTTATACTAATGAAATTAAGGTCAGGTCATGTTTCCTATCGAAGACCGCCGTTGTCGCATCCCCGTATCTGTGCCAAAAGCTGTAGCATCACTGCTCGTTTCGTTCTCGTCCGAATCATTTCCCCAATGCTCTAATAAGGGATCAAGTCTCGCCTCCTTGTCCGTAAGTTCGATACCCCATCTCACGGCACCATTCCCATCTTGGAACCAACCAAGCTTTGACGTGGAGGCGTCATCGTACTTGATGTTCTCTATCGACGTTTCTCGAGCTATTGCTAGCAGTTTGTCGCTGCCTGCTAGTAGTACCGCTACGTCGGCGATGCTGTTGACGTGTTTAGGTAGCAGTTTATTGTATTGCCGCGTGGCAATCGTTAATATCACACAAGTAATGAGGAGATAAGCTAGGAGTAACATGCATATCCATGCAGCAGGCACAGACATTTGCAGTAATTCCACCGGTCGCGATATATGTAGGGTGACTGTTTCGGGAGGAACTTGTGCTTCGATGGGTTGAGTGTTATTTTGTGGTTCTCGAGGAAGACCGATATCATCGGGGAACGTCTCATTCACAGATTGATATGCGTAGCCCCCGTTGTTTGGCGTCACGTTATTGTTCACGAAGTGCTGAAACAACGCTGCGAATGTCTGCTGCGCGGTGCGTTTAAGCGTCTCCACGTCCAGTAGTGCTTGGTGATCATTGTCGACTAAGGACAGCATAGAATACGTTAGAAGGTCAACGTTAAGGCCCGGGTCCCGAATATTGAATGTCTGGTCCTCGACGTTTTCCAATTGGCCTTGAGGAATCATGGTACCCTTGGCGATGCCTCCGAAATTATCAATATCTGCAGCGCCTAAGAGGCCGAGGAGGAAAAGCACACCGTGGCTAGTAGTAAGGTTCGCGTCATAGTGGTTAGGTGAGGTTGAGTTTAACGATGCTTCCTCGGTCTGATATATGGTAAAATCGTCTGTCCAAGCGAACTCGTCTGGTCTTGGTGTGTCTAATATCTGAAAGTCGAGGACTCGGCCATCAGCTGCGTTTACGGCGACGCTTGCGTTTGCCGTCTCAATAACGGGCATACAGTTGATTGCAGTCATCTGGGGCTTTTCAGCCCAGATCATGTGTATACGCGCGTCGTCTGAAGGCCATTCTCCCGTCATATTGTACCCTTCTATCGGACGTCCGCGGATCCACTTGACTGTAAAGTTGGCCGGCCACGTTGTCGCGACATCCGGATACGAAGTTCCGTTGGGTTGATTGAAGGACCAGTAGCCAACCGAGCTTTCGCCAATTTCCCCGTTCGTCGTGTTCTGACAACACTGCAGACGTCGAGAGTCTACGAAGAAGGAGGTGTAATCACCACTGAAATTGCTACGGCCATCGTAGACTCCAGGAGGGGGGTTCAAGAAGAATGTAGTTTGCTGTAAGCTGTACGCCGAAACATCCAACTTTTCAATTGGAAGACCAAGTTCATAGCCGCGGCTGAGAAGATTTGGACTGGCCGTTATATTCCAAATTTCAGCATCCTCCAAGTTCCGTTCTGTGAGCCACAAGGAGGTGTTCGAGAGGAAGTCGTATTGAGAACATTCCAGTCGGCCGCGGATTGCCGGTGTCTCTAATGTGATTTCCGTCGATAAGCCTAGCGGTGCTGTCCCGTTCTTAAGATTCTGAAGTTTCTCCTGGGGGACCAACGAGAGATCGCTCGGAACGAAGTTCCACCCGTTAGAACTCCAGGGCGGCTCGGAACCATTGAGAGACAACTGCACGGCGGCACCATATATCCAAGAGGTCCTCATATTGCTGAATAGTGATGAGATGGCGTCGACTTTGTAGCTCCTACTTGACGGGCTCGATGGTAGTGTGCCGGTTGATAGGAGTGGTACGTTGCGGAGTTGAAGCTGCCGCGGAATTTCAATAGTCGAAGATACAGTTCCCGGTCCTCGGTCCCATAGCGAAGACATGGCAATGGTGACTGTTTTGTTAGTGGTTAATTCTTGTATAGACGGAACGGACTGATACAGATTGATACGTACATATTTCGGCGAAGAAGGCTCCCGTGCAGATGATGACCAGCACCAAATGGCGCCGCTTGATGGCTCTAAAAGCAGCCCAAAGAAGATAAGACGAGCGATATGATACCGATACACCTTTGGATCCTATGACAGGTTCTTTGGCAAGGGCTAGAAAGGGTTGGACTCTTCGTAACGTGGTATCAAGAGAACCCCACCATAATCCGATGCAAACGGCAATCAAGGTCGTGATGATTGAAGCGGGATTGATAGGACCGAGGTCTATGCCATTTACAGAAATATCGATGGCATAGACGAAAGCGGTCTGATAAAGACCGGACGTATTATTATACTGGAACAGAACCGCGATCGAGATTAGGATGGACGCTAATAAAATGAAAAGCCCTAGGAGTGCCCAGAACTTGAAAACTTTCTCCGGCTCTGCTGTATGATCGACCTTGTGGCGCTTGGTATATCGGTGGAACCAGCTCCCGGGGTTATATCCGTTGGCTACCTTTCCGTCTGTCCCCTCGTCGCTTGCTAGATGTATCCCCCCGCCCGCTAGTTGATATCGCTTTCCTGCTAACTCGAGGTTCAGCTGCTCGGTTGGCTTGTCATATAGATATTCGAGTGTCCGTAGAGTATCATGTTCGGTTGCAAGGAGTTTGGCAAGGCCGATGGAAGATGCCGGGTCTGCCATAAGCCCGAGTGGTCGCTTGGTTGGTCTCGTATACACGAAGATTGCAATCAACAACAACAGCTGGACTCCTATGACAACTTCGAGGGTAATAGCGACGGCGGGTACGACTACAAGCCGTCGTACATTGTTGAGGACATTCCCCGGAATGCTCAGAGGTGCTGTGCTGGAACCACGGTCGAATGCGTCTCGGAGTATCTCCGCTAAAAATCGTTGCTTGACTTTTTGCATATTCGTGGTCACGTTTCGGTCCGCGACCAGCTGCTCAGGCGAGAAGTTGTACAGCGCAGAAAGAAGGTTGGCGGGCCCGGAAGCAAAAGGACTCTCGTAATGATTCGTCTTGGCGAGCTTCTTGGTATTGACGTGGGTCGTCCAGTTCGAAGCAAAGAAGACTTCCTTGAAAGCAGACATATTTGCTATGCGGTCAGGGATTGGTGCGCGAACCGTCAGGTATCGCGGCTCTTCAATAGTGACGAGCGTTCTCCCCTCGCCGAGAGCCACGGTCGCTTGTGCGTCTGCTACGTAATAAGATGCTCGACACGCCGCTCCCGTGACTGTGGCATTTGACAATATGGCCGTGCCGTTCGTCAAAGGGGTTGTGAATATGGCAACCTCATCTCGCGGACAGGAGTTCGTAGTCAAAGTGTTGTCATTCTGGTCGGGATCGAAATGTGCGACATCTCCCACCGCTGACCAGATAGCACCTCCTGATGTAGCAAGCGACGAGATATTGTCTAGCCGAAGGTTGATTGCGCATCCGGATCGGGATGATAGGTCTACGGAAATCCCTATCGTAGTGCCGAATAATTCGTCGCCGGATAACTCGGCAGTTTTCACTCCCGCGAATTTGAGGTCTTCGCAGTCCAATTCTGCGCCGAAAACCGTGGTGTTCGCCGCCCACGTCTGAAGAATATCGTTCGCAATGACGGGGCCTAACGGGGCCCGGGTTATTTCGTCCGGCCAGAAAGGTAGCACAGCGTACTTGTCAGTGAGCCACGCCGACGTCGTCACGTTTTGGAGTATATTGCTAATGGCCCGGAAGTACGTCGCCGAGAGCGGGTTGGCTTGTAGAGGCATGCTAGAGGCCATATCGATTTGCGAGAACATGGCGTCCCGAGTGAAGACAACATCCTGCGATACAAGTAGAGTAGAAGATAACGGCGAGACTATTAAGAATCCCAGTATGAAGGTTATGGCGGAAAAAAGCATAGCCCAACTTGTGTTCCGAGATCGGTTCGGAAAGCTATCCCAAAGTGCAGTCCACCAGGCATCGGCAGTCCATGTCAGGGATGATTCGGCCAGGGCACCAGAAGGTGAGGCGAGGCGCGCGAAAGCCTCTGTCCGTTTGACATCATCTAGCAGGATGGATGTCCAGAGGACGTATATCACAGCAAGTGTAGTAGGCACAAATTTCGAGCCAACGACGATGCCACCAGATTCATTATCGTCGACAATGCCGAAATTTTGAGCGGATATCGCATGGAGTGTTACCACGGCGACTTCCAAGAGAAAGGCAAAAGCAATGATACTAGACAGGTAGGGCCAGCGCAGGGTATAAGGGAGCCAAGGTGCTGGTGGGGAGGTTTGAAGCTCATCTGACATAGTTCTCTGAACTTGCGGTGGTGCTGTTTCGCTGCTGTTCCGTCTTCCGGCATGGATTGGAATCCCGATGCTGCTCTGAGACCCGTCGATGGCCGGAGCGCCAGGTTGGGAGGAGTATTGGTGGTCATAGTGTTCGTCATCCACACGAGTCAACTGGTTGTAAGGCCCCTTGGTGGTCCTGCCACCATACCAATTCACCAAGTCTACCGGCTGGCTGGCTTGAGTATATCCCGATGCCATTGCCAAAATCAAGGAGCGTAGAACAATACGCCGCTAGGGGCGAGATTGAAGGCAAAAGACGAGAGAGGATCAGCTTTCGTCTCATGTCATGGGTCTCATCGCTTGTTTTATTGAAGCTTGGGTGCTCAGCTGTCTAGGTGCCCAGGTGCCTAGGTACCTACTATGTAAGCGATAAAATATCCCCCACGTTACATTAGGAACGTGCATAACCTACATCTCGCTTGGCTCGACCAGTAGCAGCGCAGTTATAACAGGGCATTGTGTGAGACGCTGGGGTGGCAAATCTGATGAGACGATTAGGAAAACGCGATAAAAGTGGCTAACGGCTTGAGGACACTGATTCGTTTCATTTTACGATGAGAGACACGAGCTGGACGACCAGGCAGCCAGGCAGCCCAGGACAGACGTTAGCCAAGGATATAACTGCCATGATTAGCCATGTACCTAGGTACATTGATCGGATAAGACGGAGTTGAACGCTTTTGCAAGCGCAACACAATATGAGCTCGAAGACAGTCTCGGGAGGACAGCCATGGGCCGGTAAATAATGTTG